>JAYJML010000693.1:0-15050 GCA_035610835.1 Ophiura sarsii
TATTCTTGATATTTTTGATATAAAAGATATAAAAGATACAACGATAGTTTTGACGATATAAAAGATTGAGATGTGATGAGATGTTCTTTTGCGACGATATATCTGATATTCTTGATATAAAAGATACAAACGATAGTTTTGACGATTAAAAGATAGATTTTTTTACTGAGATGTGCTTTTGCGACGATATATCTGATATTCTGATATTTTTGATATAAAAGATACAAACGATAGTTTTGACGATATAAAAGATAGAGATTTTTTTACTGAGATGTACTTTTGCGACGATATATCTGATATTCTTGATATTTTTGATATAAAAGATACAAACGATAGTTTGGACGATATAAAAGATAGAGATGATTTAAGTGAGTTGTAAATTTGCGACGATATATCTGATATTTTTGATATTTCCGATATAAATGATATAAAAGATACAAACGATAGTTTTGACGATATAAAAGATAGTTTTTGACGATATAAAAGATAGAGATTTTTTGATTGAGTTGTACTTTTGCGACGATATATCTGATATTCTTGATATTTTTGATATAAAAGAGATAATATAGATACAAACGATAGTTTGGACGATATAAAAGATAGAGATGATTTAAGTGAGTTGTAAATTTGCGACGATATATCTGATATTTTTGATATTTCCGATATAAATGATATAAAAGATACAAACGATAGTTTTGACGATATAAAAGATAGTTTTGACGATATAAAAGATAGAGATTTTTTTGATTGAGTTGTACTTTTGCGCCGATATATCTGATATTCTTGATATATTTGATATAAAAGATACAAAAGATACAAACGATAGTTTTGACGATATAAAAGATAGAGATTTTTTTACTGAGATGTACTTTTGCGACGATATATCTGATATTCTTGATATTTTGATATTTGTGATATTTCCGATATAAATGATATAATAATAATAATAATAATAAATAAGCATTTATAATGCGCCATTTATCTAGAAAACAAGTTCTAATCCAAGGCGCAATGAACAACAAGAAAAACAATACAGTACAGTGGAAATCACAGAAAAAATATGATATGTAACAAACTTGCGCTGAACAAAATCCAAAACAATTTTTTTTTTTCCATGCTAAAAATATGACTAAAAACAAATTAAATTACAAATTGAATATTAAAAAACAATAACAATAGCATGGCAAACAAAATGTAATAATCAAAACAGTTGATATTAGCAGTCATAAGCAGAATTGAATAAGAATGTTTTGAGTCCTGATTTAAACCGATGGAGAGAATTTGACTGACGAACATCTATGGTAAAGAGTTCCAAAGTTTTGGAGCAACGGTTGAAAAATGCACGATCACCGTAAGAGGATGTTGTTCGTGGAACTGATAATAAACACTTTCTGATGACCTTAGACTGCGAGTGGGAGTATATGGAGAGAGAAGGTCGGTTATATAAGAAGGTGCCATATTGTTTAAAACCTTTCCATGTCAGAAGTAGAGTTTTATATTGGATCCGTTCTCGAACAGGCAACCAGTGAAGACTCCGCAGAGTAGGTGTGATATGATCAAATTTGCGAGTCTTTGTTAAAACGCGAGCAGCCGAGTTCTGTATACGTTGCAGTTTCTTAAGTTGTTAATCAGTTATTCCATTAAGTAAAGCATTTCCATTGTCTAGGCGCGATGTTACAAAAGCATGCAATAGTATTTCTGCTGTATCCTTAGAGAGAAGTTTTCTAATGAAACTGAGGTTTCTAATTTGGAAATATGCTGATTGACACACCTTTTTGACATGGTTCTCCATTGATAACGTAGAATCAAGATATATTCCCAAATTGCGAACATTGGTAGAGGCAGAAATAGTTGAAGAACCAATCTGAATATTCTTATGCTGGATCTTATTCTGAGCCTTTTTTGAAGATATAATCAGCAGTTCCGTTTTGCTATCATTCAATTTCAATTTGTTTTTTGACATCCATAATCCAATATCAGAAATACACAGTTCAATACGCTGACGGGCTAAACTTTCCTCAGCAGCATCATTTACATTAAACGACAAATATAGTTGAGTATCATCGGCGTATGTATGTACATCTAAATTATGTTTACGAGCAATATTAACAACTGGAGAAGCATAAATGGTGAAAAATAGAGGGCCCAACACAGAGCCTTGTGGTACTCCAAATGGGAGGTTT
This sequence comes from Ophiura sarsii, assembly GCA_035610835.1. Taxonomy (NCBI): domain Eukaryota; kingdom Metazoa; phylum Echinodermata; class Ophiuroidea; order Amphilepidida; family Ophiuridae; genus Ophiura; species Ophiura sarsii. The sequence continues at coordinate 2,184 of JAYJML010000693.1, forward strand.
ACCGGAGATGATAAATTGTTGTCAATGCTAACAGATTGACGTCTGTTTGTTAAATATGAAGTGATCCATTTAAGAGCTGAACCTGTGATACCAGTAGATGTAAGACGCGAAAGAAGAATATTGTGATCGATGGTGTCAAAAGCCGCAGACAAATCCAGTAGAACTAAAACACAGATATATAAGATATCGTCAACACTATCTTATATATAAATGATAATATAGTGTTGAAGATATAAATGATAGATGGTTTAAGTGAGTTATGAATTTGCGACGATATATCTGATATTTGTGATATATTATTGATATAAATGATACAAAAGATACACACGATAGTTTTGACGATATAAAAGATAGAGATGGTTTAAGTGAGATATAAATTTGCAACGATATATCTGATATTAGTGATATTTCCGATATAAATGATATAAAGATACAAACGATATAAATATAGAGATGTTTTGAATGAGCTGTACGTTTGCGACGATATTTCTGATATTTTTTATCTAATTAATATAAAAGATAGCACATTTTTCTTCTTTGGCAGGAAATGATACATATTATGTAGGCCTACTGAGCAGTAGTATGGTGTGAGTGCGAGTGTTTAGGCTAGATAGGAAGGCTAGGTGCTGCTCAGCTAGATTTGCCAAATTCAATTGGTTCAAAAAGTCAATAAACTGTCATTGTTCAAACCCAAAACGGTGAATACATGTTGCGGGTTTGTTCAAACAACAATGACATTACATTTACAATCCAACACGGTTCGATGTGAAGTGACAAGTTCGGCGATGCCTAACTATTACACTGGTCTGCTCCACGCTAGTATGGCTGCTTATAAACTTCGCCCAGTTGTTGTGAATGCGTTATGTCGGTCCCACATTACAATATTAAGGGGGCAGGGCTTTGTCAATAGATGGGGCTTTTAAAGAACGACGAATCATTTATAACGAAGTAATATATTTTAGCTATCGGTCCCACGTTACAATATTAAGGGGACAGGGCTTTGTCAATAGATGGGGCTTTTAAAGAACGACGAATCATTTATAACGAAGTAATATATTTTAGCTATCGGTCCAACATTACAATATTAAGGGGCAGAGCTTTGTCAATATAGATGGGGCTTTTAAAGAACGACCAATAATTTATAACGAAGTAATTTGTCCCGATGTTCAGTCCCGATGTCATGCTAAACCATAACAATTTGTCGGAACGGGGCTTTTAAAGAACGACCATAATCTGTTTTAGCTTTCGGTCTCACAATGCAAGAGGCAACTTAGCTAAAGATACCTCCACGTGGCCTCAGCTAGTTGCTAACGAGGTAGCGCTATTTTCCAGCTATTCTTCAGCTACTCGCCTTAGTGCTTTAGATAGCGGTCCCACATTACAATATTAAGGGGCAGGGCTTTGTCAATAGATGGGGCTTTTAAAGAACGACCAATCATTTATAACGAAGTAATATATTTCAATAGATGGGGCTTTTAAAGAACGACCAATCATTTATAACGAAGTAATATATTTTAGCTATCGGTCCCACATTACAGTATTAAGGGGCAGGGCTTAGTGTCAATATAGATGGGTTAGCTATCGGTCCCACATTACAATATTAAGGGGCACACTATGAAAACTCTCTCATTGCTTGCGTGGTAGATTTCGATCGCGACAGGAGCATGCGCAGATGCGATTTTTGTGTAAGTGGTCTGTGATTTTGTCAATATTATATTTTTACTGTGATTTGTCGATCTGCATTAAATGCAAAAAGTAACAACGCCCCCGGCTGGACTCGAACCACCAACCATTAGGTTAACAGCCGAACGCGCTAACCAATTGCGCCACGGAGATGATTATTACTAGGATGTTTTGGTTTGTCATGTTCACTCGTACACTTCCCCGTACACTTTCTTGCAAAGTCGGGCATCGTTTTTTCTCAAATGTTGCTTGCATATTGCCTTTGCTGTCGCCTTTAATACATGTGCTGTTACTTGAACTTGGAACCAACGTTTAATTTGAACTGTCTATTTTCAATAAAAAAATACTCCAATACGGGAAAAAAATCAGAAAAGCTCACAGACAACAAATAAGAACATCATTTTACTCGACCTAGAATTTCAATCAACGTATTTCAATCATCGGCAAAACCCGATGATGTGAGTGACGTCATTTAATGAGCTCATTAGCATAATTTATGTCCGTGAAATATACAATAGGGTTTTGGTAGTGGGGCAGGGCTTTGTCAATATAGATGGGGCTTTTACAGAACGACCATCATTTATAACGAAGTAATTTGTCCTGATGTTCAGTCCCGTTGTCATGCTAAACCTTAACAATTTGTCGGAACGGGCGCTCATTATATAGGCTCGTTGACTACGTCATCGAAAACCGACGTCGCATGCGTTTGGAGAGGGACTTTGGATTAGCATTTTTTTAGCACTCAGGGGGGTTAGGGTTAAGGGGCAGGGCTTTGTCGGCTTTGTCAATTTATATATATGGGGCTTTTAAAGAACGACCAATCATGTATAACAAAGCAATATATTTTAGATAGCGGTCCCACATTACAATATTAAGGGGCAGGGCTTTGTCAATAGATGGGGCTTTTATTAAAGAACAACCAATCATTTATAACGAAGTAATATATTTTAGCTAGCGGTCCCACATTACAATATTAAGGGGCAGGGCTTTGTCAATTTATATACATGAGGCTTTTAAAGAACGACCAATCATTTATAACGAAGTAATTTGTCCCGATGTATAGTCCCGTTGGCATGCTAAACCATACCAATTTGAACGGGGCTTTTAAAGAACGACCCATAATCTGTTTCAGCTATCGGTCCCACAATGCAATATTAAGAGGCAACTTAGCTAAATATACCTCCACGCCTCAGTTACTAGCGAGGTAGCGCTATTCTTCAGCTACTCGAATTTAGAGTAAAATTGACTAATTGCACATTGTGATATGTTACCCTTAATGCCAGGAGCCTTGTTATCCGAGGGGCACGAAATCTCACGTGGGGTCCAGGGAAAAGCTCTGACGGGTTAAGGGGGGGGGGGGGGGGCAGTACCCCTTAGAGATGTATGTTCTCTGCCGTTTTAGGGAAATTTGTTCAAGCCTACATACAATTTTTTTGACAATGAAAAACACAGACCGCTTTAACCCTAACCCTAGAACGTGGCAGTGGGGATGGAACGAAGAACAGGGGGAGGGTGTTAAATAAAAAATGGGAAACATTATGTCCGCCGGCGCCGGGAGTTGAACCCGGGTCGGCCGCGTGACAGGCGAGATATACTAACACTCAGCAACGGGGGGAGGGCTTCACAGGCTAAGAAATCGGAGACCATATATACCCGTAGTTTAGTGCTACAGGAGATAGAACTTGTGCGCGCGCAAGCCACGTGGTGCTGGCTGTGAGGTGACTGTGAGACGTAGTAGCGTTAGGGTTATAGAAATGCACTGTGTGGTGTCGTATTAACCCTAACCCTAGAACGTGGCAGTGGGGATGGAACGAAGAACAGGGGGAGGGTGTTAAATAAAAAATGGGAAACATTATGTCCGCCGGCGCCGGGAGTTGAACCCGGGTCGGCCGCGTGACAGGCGAGATATACTAACACTCAGCAACGGGGGGAGGGCTTCACAGGCTAAGAAATCGGAGACCATATATACCCGTAGTTTAGTGCTACAGGAGATAGAACTTGTGCGCGCGCAAGCCACGTGGTGCTGGCTGTGAGGTGACTGTGAGACGTAGTAGCGTTAGGGTTATAGAAATGCACTGTGTGGTGTCGTATTAACCCTAACCCTAGAACGTGGCAGTGGGGATGGAACGAAGAACAGGGGGAGGGGGTTAAATAAAAAATGGGAAAAATGATGTCCGCCGGCGCCGGGAGTTGAACCCGGGTCTGCCGCGTGACAGGCGAGATATACTAACACTCAGCCACGGGGGGAGGGCTTCACAGGCTAAGAAATCGGAGACCATATATACCCGTAGTTTTAGTGCTACAGGAGATAGAACTTGTGCGCGCGCAAGCCACGTGGTGCTGGCTGTGAGGTGACTGTGAGACGTAGTAGCGTTAGGGTTATGAGACAAACAAACCCAATTTCTTTCTGGAATATGTGAAGTTGAATTTTTTTGTTAATATTGTGCCATCACTCGCCGTTAAAATAGCGGAACATTGTTGCGATGCGAGGTCCATAGGGTCCGCTTAGTGGGCCAGCCAAGGGTAGGTTTTGAATTTTCCCGAATGACCTGGCACCATTCGTCTTGATCCGAATTTTATTTTGATTACCTGAATCAGGTACGTAGTATTTATATGAAGGTACATTTTTGGTTAAAAGTTGGATCAATTAACCCATAATTGGTAGAGCTATATGAGTTTTAAAAAAAATATTGGGCGAGACGCAGTAAAATGTGGTTTGCTCAAAGCCGGCCCTCTTTGTACTTAACCTTTGACCCATCATTATTATATTTTTGTGCTAGCCACTACGGTGGCTTGCACTCATCCCCTGAATTGACAATCGATAGAGCAAGTACGCGTTATTTATAATGACTTCGAGTCACTTGGTTCAGGAAACCGTGACCAAATCGGTATAATTATCAAACGGGTCCAGCCAAATGACACTCTCTCTCATACGGGTATTGATTGGACGAGAAGTGTAACGCTTGGATACCATTGTGTATTTGCATCAGGGTCAATTACAAGCGCCTCCGAGTCCATCCGTGTCGATGACTTTGATTGGACGAGAGATGTGTTGAGTTGTTTAGCGCCCGGGGTGAAATTTTGAGATGTTGTCCGCAGTTGTTTGCCTAGCCTGTGGAAAGTATATTTACTCCGATAGGTAAACAAAGCGATAAATATCCACTAGCTTGTGGCAATGTAATTTCTAAAGAAATGGAGAGGGGAAGCAAACATTATTAAGGACTGAGAATTCTAGGCAAATATACAATATAATAAACGCTGTCCCCTGAATTGTTGATTGCACGCCCCCCCCCCCCCCCCCCCCCCCCCCCGAATGACCCTTGGTGCTGGGTTACCTGTGGCTACGCCGCCAATGAATGCACACAACAAGATCAAATGACCGTTTCAATTCTTCCAAATTTCTTTTTAATTCACGAATTGGGCAGAGCTCCAAACTGAGAAATAGCCCAAACCCTAATTGGAGGTGATTCTTATAAATAATTAATTTTCAGAGTGTTTATAACATTAATGTGAAAGTTTCAGATTAAAAATTCCAACCAAAAAATAGAAAAATAAAAAAATACAAATAAAAGTACATTGTTAGTATCGAAAAGCCACCTCTTCATTTCCAATAAATATTTAGTTTTTTATCAATGCACGAAAGAAGTTGAGCATATATTCTTGATTTAAGTATATATAGATGGTTTAAAAGGTCGAACAGGAAAGTTGTGGGGGGGGGGGGGGAGGGGGGGGGGTGAAGTCAAAAAAAAAATTCGCACGGTCCAAAAAAAATCGCACAGTCAAAAAGTCGCGCAGTACAAAAAACCCCACAGTTTTAGCCAATTCACCGGGTTTTCATCAGTTTTCTCTATAACATTTTTCTTTATTTAACTGCTGCAAAAATAAATCGACCCGCCAAATTTCACCTTTTGCGCACGCTGCTGCCTTTTCCTTCCCTTTTCCTTTTCCCTTTCGCTCCCTTTTTTCCCTTTTCTTTCCTTCCTTTTCTCCCTTTCTTTCCCTTCCTTTACCTTCCCGATTTTCCACTGCCTTCCCGATTTCCCGGTCAAATTATTTTTCCGGGGGGCAATCTGCCCCCCTGGCTACGCTACTAGGTGGTCTGATAAGGAAGATAAGGGCATGTGAGTGAAGACATTATTTGTGTATTCGCTCAGGGAGGTGGTCTGATAAGGAAGAAAGGCATATAAGTGTAGACATTATTTGTGTATGAAATAACACATATTTTGTTGATTTCAGCAATTTAATTACGTGCAAAAAATGAAATGAAAGTGCCGAAGTTGGTTTAGTTTCATGTTTTACCAAAGTTATGATTTTTACTGAAAAAATAACATATTCTCACTTCTAATACAAGATAATGTAACTTACCTAGAGTAATAGACCACTACACATGTGGTATCCACATTGTGCCAACTATTAAAGGCATCGCCTTTCAGGACAGGCTATTTACTGCGGCATGAGCTGCGTTCAGACCTGGCTTTTTACTCTAGTTAAATATTTATGACCCGTGATAAAATACCTGAACTATTTTCGCTAACTCGACCGATTGTCCACACACAGGCAACATGTCGTTATCATGACCAAATTAACCCGTCGAAGTTGACTCGACCGCCTACCCCTGGAGTTGAGTTCCGGATGTTAAATAAAAGTGGGGTGCATCGTGCATGTTAACACAAATCTATTAATGTTTGTATCATTAAACACGTCGAGTAATGGAAACTCAATATTTCCGACATGTTCGGCTCAAGATTTAAACCAAAGCATGCGCAATTTTAAGAAAAGTGAGGCGAGTCGGTTTTAAAATGTTTAAAATACCAATGTTTGAAGTAAAAAATGAGCTAGGAGTCAATCCTAAAAGAACTTCTTGTTCGTTCAGGACATTGTGAATTTCAATGTGTTTTTAGAAATTCATGAGGATGTACACGCGTGGTCTATATACAAACAAGGATAACAAGTAAGCGAGCTATGCTTAAAAACAAGATACAAGTGTGAAATAAACAATACTTGAGCCAGAAGTCTTTAGCAGCAGGTCAATTACATTGCGAAAGGTCACATTTACCTCGAGCTATCGTACTGCGCTGTCTACACGGTGCGTTAACTCGACTCGACTGGTCGAGATGGACTTTACCTCTGACTTTTTTCAGAGGTAAATTGGTCGAGTTTAGGTCGGGTTAAGTTAGCTTGACTCTTGTCCACACGGGCACTAACTCGACCATTCTCGCCAATTTAACTTGACTCCGTCCTTAACTCGACCTTTAGCTTGAGTTAAATACTTAGTAGCCAGGTATATGATCAGTTGTGTCAGCAGGGGAGCGGGGAGCCATGCATGTGTGAGTAAATTCATAAATACTAGAATTTATGGTCAAATACAGCCTAAGACAGCCCAGGTTTGGAAATGTTGGATGTAAAATGTGAATCACTGCTCTGGTAAATTAGTGTATTGTAAGTTCATTTTCAAAGACCGTCTCTTTTCGGTCGATCTTTCATTAAATTGTGGTTTTTTAAATATAATTTACGGAAGTTCATTATATGGCTTTATCATTGAGATTACAAGAAATTCCATTGGCATAGCGGAATATTGTAAGGCACACTAGAAGGGGTCCCTGTACCTTAGGCCTTTGTCTTGTATGCCTTTTTTAAATTATTGTCCTTGTTAAAGGAGAACCACCAGACTAGTCAAGCAGGAGTCGCCGGAGTGTAGGAAATAATTTCTAATTTCTGTATAAAGCAAGACTTGTGGCATTGCTCCCCAAGAGAGATTGTTAAACCTGATACTTGCTAAATAGATGGCCTACCTGGGGCCCACCTTCTTCACCAAATATCAAATAAGTAATTGTATAGAAAATATCCGAAGATTAAGATTTAAATGGTTATATGGTCAAACTTGAACGATATGTATACTGTCTTAGCTCATAACAAACCAAAATGAGTATCAATTGCTAAAAATATTATTGTTTTCCACACTGAACATGGCAGTCGGTTTTCAAGAAAAGAAAAGAAAAGTCCAATCTACTATAAATATGTAACTGAATTTAAAGATTCAATTATGGAGAGATTGGTTTATTTCACTATTAGTATTATCAGCAAAGTTATTGAGAAACTACTCTTTCACAGCATGGGTTGTTATTATTTTGGTTCAATAATTTCAATGCAAAAAAGGTTTCGCGCAAAATCGAAAGTTAAAAATTGACATCCTGAAATAAGTTTTGAAAGAGCAATAAGAACATCAATTATCAGTAATGACAATTCTGTGTGCTTGGCATAATAAAAATTGGTTTTTGTTTCATTTCAATTTTGGAATAGCTGGCAGTATGTAGTTTTGATTGCAATTAGAACTTCTTTGACTTGTCTTTGACCAGGCTTGCCAGGGATACACTTTAACCTATAACGTGGTCTCAGTTGTAGACATGGAATTAAACATCCAAAACAGGATCGGAATTGGATTAATCTGGAAATCAAGCTAAATATAATGTACGCCAATGTGCACCGAGTAATGACACTGTGAAAATAAGTTAGTAGGTATTTATCCTACAACTTTGACCAACCTAAAGAGCAATTTCATCTTTAAAAAATGAAATGATTAAAATCGGCGCCTTCCATTTATTTTATTTTTTATCTTTATAAATGGAATCATCTTGGGCATGGGTTATCCCTTTTAAAGGGAATTTTTATTTATTCTACTTTTTGATGTTCCATTATATTATTTACTTACTTATCATTTTTTTGTTTATTAATCCGCGTCTTCTTTTTACTATTGATAGTAGATTCATACCAAACAGAGAGAAAGGACTTAGGAAGAAACCACCATGGATGAAATCCAAAGTCCGGAAGTCAGTTAAGAAAAAGTTAGACCTGTATATGAAATACAGAAACACCAAACGATACAAAGACTACATCGACTACAAAGAACAAATAAACAAAACCAAGCAAACAGTGAGGAAAGCACAATCAGATTTTGAGAAGAAGCTTATGAAGGACTTCAAAACCAACCCAAAACCACTGTACAAATACATGAGAGACAAACAAAAGGTGAAATCAGGGATCTCGCAGCTTGAAAACGAGGATGGAAACCTGACAGACACGGATAAAGAAGCCGCAGATATCCTTAGCAATTTCTTCAAGTCTGTTTTCACAAAGGAAGAAGTTGGTGAAACACCTACACTTAACACTAAAATTAATGGCGACCATCGCATTGAAGAAACCAACTTCACACAAGAAGATGTGGCCAAGAAACTACGTGATCTGAAACCGGATAAATCACCAGGCATGGATGGAGTGCATCCAAATGTACTTCGAGAATGCGCCGATGAGCTTTCAGTTCCACTTCACCTCATCTTCCAGAAATCACTGAAAGAGGGAAGACTACCCGAAGACTGGAAGAAAGCCAGAGTGACACCCATCTTTAAGAAAGGAGCAAGAATGAAGGCAGAAAATTATAGACCAGTCAGTCTAACATCGGTACCGTGTAAAGTACTAGAGTCAATCATAAAAGATGACATAATCAACTACCTGGAGAAATGTGACGTACTGACGACTAGGCAGCATGGATTCATGAAAGGTCGGTCTTGCCTAACAAATCTTCTTACCAGCTTAGACACAATAACAGCCGGACTAGACGAAGGAAGCGGGATCGACGTCATCTACTTGGACTTTGCTAAAGCATTTGATACAGTACCGCACAGAAGACTAATCAACAAGTTACAGGCGTATGGCATAGGAGGTAATATATTACACTGGATAGAAGAGTTCCTCACCAATAGGAAACAGAAAGTGAGTGTCCGGGGAACGGACTCAGAATGGGCAGACGTACTCAGCGGCGTTCCTCAAGGATCTGTTCTGGGACCACTATTATTTGTTTTATTCATAAACGACCTGCCAGACAACATAAGATCTGAAATATCAATGTTCGCAGATGATACTAAGATATACCGCACGATCAACAACGACAACGACAGACTCAATCTACAAAAAGACCTAGATCTACTCCACTCCTGGTCAGACACATGGCTGCTTAGATTCAACGCCAAAAAATGCAAGAAAATGCACCTAGGTTATGATAACACCGGAGCAAGCTACCACCTGAACAACATACCACTAGAAGAAACTAAGGAAGAAAAGGATTTAGGAGTGGTGTTCACCCAGGACTGCAAACCCAGTAAGCAGTGTGCCAAAGCAGCGGTTCGAGCCATGAACTGTCTACGAGTAGTAAAGAGAACATTCAGATACTTTGACAACAATAGCTTCAAAGTGCTATACAAATCGTACGTCCGACCTCATCTAGAATATTGTGTCCAGGCTTGGTGCCCATACCTTAAAAAAGACATCATCGCCTTGGAAAGGATTCAAAGGAGAGCAACCAAGATGGTACCCCAACTAAGACACTTTACTTATGAAGACAGAATGACAAGCTTAGGCATCATATCATTGGAGAAGAGAAGAACTAGAGGAGATCTCATCGAGACATTCAAGATTTTGAAGCAGCTTGAGAAAGTCGACCCATCAGACTTCTTCACCCTGGCCCAAGCAACACACACCACAAGAGGACATCAATTGAAAGTTTATAAGCCGGCACTACATAAGAACCTCAACTGTAGGAAAAACTTCTTCACAATGAGAGTCATCAATCAATGGAACGAGCTACCAAGAGAAGTGGTCAATGCTGAGACAGTAAACTCTTTCAAAAATCGACTAGATAAACATTGGAACGAAGTACGATATGGAATCAAAAAGGCTAACAGCCTAATCTAAATATTCCATCAAACCTTAAGTGAAAGTGTAAGTGATAATTTTTGTTCCATGATTTAATGTATCACGGAATTTATTTTCGGCTTTTTGAGGCCGTTTATAATTTTTTACAAAACGATGGAGCGATATTCATTTTACCGCTGTTTTGATCGCAGCCAAGGGCGTCCCCAGAGGGGGGTGTGGGGGGGGGGGGGGGGGTGTCACCCCCCACCCCCCCCCCCCCCCCATTCATCAGATCTGTCGGCAAAATTATGGTGCTGTGGGCAAATCAAAGGAAGGAGGAAGAAAAGGGGGGAAAAAGGAAAGAGAAAGGAAAAGGGAAAGAAAGAAGGGGAGAAAGAAAGAAAGAGAAAGGGAGAGGAAAGAAAGAAAGAAAGAAAGAAAGAAAGAGAAAGGAAAGAGGAAAGAAAGAAAGGAAAAGGGGAAGAAAGAAAGAAAGCCCTATAACAATTATCGTATGCGCAAATGATAATGTTGTGTCGGCATATATGTTATGTTAACACAAATCAAATCAAAAATGAACAAAGGCAATGTAGGCATATGAATTTGTAGGCACTGTGAACGAGCCCATTTTTAGGAGATTTTGTGTTGGCGCACATGAACAGCCTAGGCCCAAGTCTTTGTTTTGCTCATTGTCAAGACACGCAAAAAAATTGTGTCGGAATGGTATAGGCCTAGGCTAGGCCTAACGGGCAATGTGTGGGACCTTTAATTATACTAACTAGGCCTATTTCATTGTCGTTGTCAATGCAAACCCAAGTCAATAATGTTGCCAATGGCCAATCATGTTGGCACATAGGTTACGAAATATTAAATGATAATTCGCCTATAATTATGTAAGTTGATGTAGGCCAATTGCTCTCATTGTACTGATTGTAGACTCTGCAAGCCCACTATCAATCTAAAAGTAAGTCCAACTCCGACGTTTAGGTGTCAATGTAAAGTAAGAACTTATAAGTAGACTCTGTCCTAACTTCGACTTGAACAATGCAAATTATCATTATAATTAAGACAATAAGCACAACTGTCGTTATTTGCGTGAGACCAGGAATTGTGTGTGCACCAGGGGCACAATCGATATCTCACGTAATGGTATAGGTCTATGTCGATGTCGGACATACAGGCTGTAGGCCGATCATGCCTATACTGAACATTTGACCATGTTTTGTTAGCATTATTCAACAAAAACAAGATGGCTTCAGGAAAGTGTTCCATGACCATTTTAGTTTAAAAACTGAAAATCTTTGTGCGCTTCACGCGCATTCTTTCTACAGGTTCCAACATTATAATGGATCTCGAACCAAACCAAATATTATATGGGGGACGTTAAAAACGTCATACTTGACCCTTTACGTGTTAGAAATGCCAAATATTGCGCGCTTCGCGCGTATTAGTTTCATTGTTTCATTATTCAAGCTGAACAAGATGGCTTCAGGAAAGTTTTCCATACCATTTTAGCTTAAACACTGAAAATCTTTTTGCGCTTTGCGCGCATTCTTTCTACAGGTATCAACATTATAATGGTCTCGAACCAAACCAATATGGGTGACGTTAAAAACGTTATACTGGACCCTTTAAGTGTTAGAGATGCAAAATTTTGCGCGCTTCGCGCATATTAGTTTCAATGTTTCATTATTTAAGCTTAATTTATAGTATGTGAAGGCTTCCAACCAGTTTTCAATGACCATTTTAGTTCTAAAACTGAAAAATTTTGCGCGCTTCGCGCGCATATTTTCTACAGGTTTTAACATTATAATGGCCCTCAAACCATATGATTTGGATCAGGACTTGATATGTGTAACTATGCAATACCGTCAAAAACGTCATACTTGACTATTTAAGTGTTAGAAATGCCAATTTTTGCGCGCTTGAAGAAAGCTTCAGGACAGTTTTCCATGACCATTTTAGTTCAAAAACTGTACAAAATGTCGCGCTCAGCGTACATATTTTCTGCAGGTTTTTGCGCGCTTTGTATTAGTTAGCATTTTACCCCCGGAGAAGTCAGGGTGGGTGTACCGAACCCTTATAATAACTCAGGGTTCAAAGGGTTAACATATCAATTACCATTATCAAATTTGTGTCCCCCCCCCCCCCCCCCCCCCCCCCCCCATGTCTGAAAACTGATTGATGGTTCTGACCATACAGTCCATACTAAAATATGCGTGTATGAATTCCGGCGAGCGAAGCGAGCCAATTTTTTTTTTGTCGGCACAAATGGCTCTGTCGGCAATTGATGACCTTTACACCCCCCCCCCCCCCCAATGAAAAGGGTCTGGGGACGCCCTTGATCGCAGCCATACAACCGGCACTTACATTTATTAAACAAGATATCAAATAAATTGAATAAATAAATAAATATGAACTTATTATATATTATTATATTTAATATTTAAAACATTCAATCAAATGAATAAAATGATTTCATAAATTAAATATTAAATA
>JAYJML010000519.1:0-27171 GCA_035610835.1 Ophiura sarsii
AATGCGCAGGAAACAATGCATGTTCTTTCCCACTTGTCAAATGTCTTTAGGGTCCTAAAAATTTAACATATGGCGCCTCGAAAAAGTGGATACTTTCTATTGTGGTCAGAAGTCACAAACTGGTCAAAAAAAAAGTTTCACTTCTAATAATGTTGAGAAATGCACCAATTCTGATTAAACGGACAAAACTTAAGTTTTACATACTTAATGACCCACAAACTATATCTTTCTTTTTTTTATCGTTTTTGCTCCTCACAAAATAGTCACCAAAATCAGAACAACCGCAGAAGGTGCTACCAAATTTGCTAAGAATCATTTGCCCAAAATGTACACAGGAAAAGTACAGGGTGTCTAAAATTATGATGAAATAATGCATAAAATAAATGTTTGTATATAATATTCTATGAAATTTAGTTAGCATGGACCATTTAATTTAAAAGAAAATGGTTATCAAAATGAACTACATGGATATCGTTAAAGTTCCTTTTATTCTGAATACAGGGTGGTCCAAAATAGGTCTAAATAGCAAATTTTTCATGAATCTATGAACAATTCTGTGAAGAAACACTTCTGGCTTTTTTAGTTAAATGTTTTACTACCCAGGGTAGAAAAGGACTGAAGACGAGTCACACAAATGAAATAGAGAGACTGCTGCGATTTGGCCATTGTTTAATCAATAAAATGAATAAAACTGTGTATTTTTTACATTAAAACACTCCTGAATTGAACATCATATTCTAGTAGAGAATGTCTAGATAACAATTCAATATTAGTATTCATAGTAGCAGGCACATGTTATTAACACATATGAGAAGTTTGAAAACTTTCCTATGTATACTTTTAAAATGGCATCAATTTCAAAAGTTCTAGGTTTCCGCTATTTTGTGTACAAACCTATGGGCGCCTCATCACCGCCTCCTCATCCACCGCTCCCACCCTTGACTCACTCGACGTTTAGATTGATAACTTCACTGTTGCTAAACATGTGGCTTTAATTCTTTTTTTATTCGGTAGCTGGATAAATTGTCTTTAATATGATACCAAAAATGTTATGTTTTTTTGACAACTTATATTTAAAATAGAGACACGTATCACGATTTTAAGGATTTTTTGAAACGATCCCACCTTGTTTGATATACCTATTAGTGACTTGTGACCTTGTGCAGTATTTATTTGAACCACTCTTAATATTCAAGACTTTAATAGTTAAATATCAATGCTACTCGGCTAATCAGATCTCTTATTACGATTGTGAAGTGCCCATTGAAATCTGTGTACCATATCATTTAATTGTCCTTGTAAACGCCACCAAATATTAGCGGTGAGTTATCTGAGGCAGATACAACTTGACCAGAAATTGTAACTGGCAACACCTCACATGGATGTGGAAACTTGTGATCAATTTTAAGGTTGTTGGTTTGATCAAAATGGTAACGAATCGAAACCATAAGGTGTTAAACAACCATAACCATGATAACTGTCCCGCTAACAGTGAGGAGGGCCAGATGATATATCATCTACATCTTACATCAGTTCATAGAGCAAAAATCCCGAGAACTGACATCCTGGGAAATGCCTCCATCATCAAATTGTAGCCACACCTGATTGCCTTCCTCTAAAGTGAGCATAGTTGAACTGCTAACTTGCGTATTGGCGGGCTCAGACCGAGCTGTTGCCACATTGGTGCCATCTTTCATCAATTTAATATCAGGGTTATTATCTCCAGACTCCGTAACATATGCGCTGTACGTGAAGAAATAGACGCCCGGTATCTGACAGACGAATCGATTGGTATTCAGATTGAAATGATCGCCGACGTTGACACGGGCTGTATTAAATGTTATGATCTCATTATCAGCTGCAGCTACTTGGCTCCCTATTTTTGAGCACTAAAGGCAGATTGCCTTTGTTGTCCAGATTCTCCTGGTGGGCACCTTTCACCATTTCTACATGTGGGCCCAACGGACCGATGGGGCCAACAGGACCGATGGAATCCATATCTGTATCTGTGATAGAAAATAAAATCAACGATTACAAAGGACAGAAAGTAGGCCTAGGCGTTTAGTCAAGGTTAGCATGAAAAGCAGTTGATAGAGAATTTCTCTATAATTGTATTAGGAAGATGTAGCAAAAGAGTTGGTATTTTCTAGCTATTCCTTGATTTTTTCGTGTTTTTCAACGCGTAGCGACTGTATGATTTTACTTCTCAAATCCTGTACTGGTACACGTTCATTACGCTCGTTGCAGAGATCAACTTAATTTCTAGCAAGGTCACTGTATCATAATGTGAACTGCGCTATCCAAGTTATAGTCGGCGATGTATATGTATGTTTAAATGTGTGTACATTGTTCATTAAACTCTGTATATTGTATGTGTCTTCAGTGAATCAAGTGTCTGTCCGAGTACAAGTGTCTGTCTGAGTACAAGTATCAGTGATGGGAGCTTGTTTTTCTTGATTTTATCATGTCATGAATTTGCATATACATGTACGAGGGGGTATCAAAAAGCTCTTGACATCACCAAGAAGTGAAGGAGCCAGACACTTTTTTTTTGATATGTGACCCTTCAGACATCTTTACAAAGTCACTGTGCGAAGTCACACATTTCTCCCACTTTTTATTACCTGTCCACAGACCGCCATTGTAGAGATCCTCAGATTGGCCGCCATTGATTGATCATCAGACTGCCTCAGATTGCGTTATTCCCAAAACAGCAAGGAATGGTTTAAAGTGTTGACAGAAAGGGGTCAAAGGTCATGTAGGGGTCATTAGAGGTCAATTTCTGTACACCCCATGTTACCCATGAGATTAGTGTCACCAAGCTGGTTTGTAATGACCTTTGACCCCTTTCTGTCAACACTTTAAACTATTTATTGCTGTTTTGGTGAATAACGCAATCTGAGGCAATCCGAGGATCAATAAATGGCGGCCAATCTGAGGATCTCTACAATGGCGGTCTGTGGACAGGTAATAAAAAGTGGGAGAAATGTGTGACTTCGTACAGTGACTCTTTAAAGATGTCTGAAGGGTCACATATCAAAAAAAAAGTTTCTGGCTCCTTCTCTTCTTGGTGATCTTAAGAACTTTTTGATACCCCCTCGTATCATACATCATGACATTCTTGAATTTACCTCTGGTACATAATTGACCGTCACCTTCAAAGCCATTATAACAATAGCAATCTCTGACACCATCCTCTACTTTACATCTGGCGAATTCATTACAACCATATTCCATACATTCTAACACCCCTTCATTACAATGGCATCTGGTAGAACAATCTTCATCGATCCATTCATCACCAACCTATCGCGATAAAGAAACAGTAGACATGGTAGAGAGATTAAACAATAATTTAATTTTCTTCTCTCCAAACGAGTTTAAGTTGGTTGTTTATACTGTTAGTACAAATATGAAAATGAGTTAAGTCTCGCAGATATCTAAACAACTGTTAACGTAAGAACTCAAACCAGCTTCCTTCAGCGTTAAATGGTTTGTCAACGTCTTCTCTATAAATTACCATGCACACGATCCATTACTGCCAGTATATGAATGACGTAAATTACAAAGATCCATTAAAGGCACCTTATTTATCTGTTTATTCATTATTAGCTGCATCTCATTACGCTACAAGGACCGATTACCAGCACCAAATTTAAATATTCGCCTTCCATCAAAGCTGGTTGCTATATGGCATAATGCTCGTGTGCAACCAACCGGCTGTATTGCAACGCCCATTGAGTAGTTTAAACGCATGAGCCAGAATGTAATTTGCAACATAATGGAAACTCACCCATGCAGTTAGCAAGAAGTACCGCTCGTACACGCCCCGATTTTAAATATACAACCAGGCCATCCTCTCGTAGTAATTGATAACAATAGGTTTACCAGACCGAATTAATAGCGCTCCTAAGCGGGCAACTTATGTCATGTACAATTGAGTTTTAAATCTGTTTTCATATATGTACGAATAGATTTCACTTACAGAGAGGTATAGCCCATTATCCAGAGTACATCCACACTCAAACCGATCTACACAATGATCTCCATCCAGGACTTGGTCATCAGGACAACGGCAGTTCTCAATACATCCATCAATTGTGCAGTTATATCCATCCAATTCACTACAGGTCTCAGGGCAAGGTGGGGAGCAAGAGTCATAGATGGTGCCAGGGGGACAGGAAATTGCTAAACAAACGCAAATATTAAGAGCAATAATTTGTGATGGAAATTGTTACGACTGATCATGAATTTAACTTACAAACCTTTACCTTTTAGGGGTCGTCCATAATTTTCGCCATTTTCAGTTACGTACAAAGCGTACGTAAGAGGGGGGGGGGGGGGGGGGGGGGGGGGGGGGGGAGGGGGTCGAAAGATACCCCAACCGTACGTAACTTAAATGGCGATCTTGAGAGGCGGGATTTTTTTTTTTAAAGTACAAAATAAAATATAATTTCGCCATTTATTGCGTACGTAACTCGAGGGGGGGAGGGGAGGGGGGTAAAAAGTTACGTACGCTCTGTACGTAAGTGAAAATGGCGATAATTTTGGACGACCCCTTAGTATAATTGCAAAGCAAAAACAATATTTTAGTAATCAATTACACCTAGGCTAACATGGTTATAATGTTAAAGTCGATTCGCAGACATTGGCCGATTTTAGCGATTTACCATTTCAGGAAAGAAAGAGGTAACAGAAGCAAAAGAGGGGGAGGCACTCGAATTTAATCGTAATATGCAAGGTTAATACCGTGTCTTCGTGTTCATGTAGAATTGTGATGTAGTCACCAATATGTACCTAGCGACAGGGAACTTGCGGTTGGATTATCGGCATAACGATAAAGAAACGTATTGTTATTCAGATAAATTGATAAAGGTATTCAGGTGGTCTCATAGCCAGAAATACTTAAAGTAACGTTTATAATCCGTATCTTGGTTGATATAACTGTTTTTCCATTTAATTAGGACAAATGGTTTTGTACCTAGGTATATAAAAAAAATGATTATTGAATTATTTTCCGGGTTTTTCTCGCAAATAAATACGTAGAACTGTTATTTTCATTTTAATGTTTCCTTATTCCACGTGCATAATAAAAACGGAAAATAATAAAAAGTATCCACTTCTTTCGAAACCTGTATACGGTCGATGATGGTCAATTTGTTTTTATTGTGGTAACCGCTTCCAAAGGGATTTACACATTTGAAGCTGCTGGATTAAGTTTTTGGTTGTCGTGATTGTAAAGCTATATGATCAGCCCTATTCATAAAGCCACACTATCACACTATCATGAATAGCATTTGATTATGGAGCGCAAATAATCATGATAATAACATCTATAAAAGTACCGCTGTTTCATCATTGGTCAAAATGGGTTCCTCTAACGCCCAATGGACGAGGTCCAAATTCGATACCGATGCGCCAGAGTTTATGAATCTACTATAGTGTTTTCTCACCAAGGTTTGAAATTCTATAATTACTTTGACATATTATGGCATGTGGGGATGGTTGTTTACTGTGTACACAATTAGCATAATTTGTTCCAGTTCAATCTTTTGTTCAAGTAAAGGTGAAATGCAATACATATCAATCCAACAGTAAAATGTAACAGTAATCCAACAGTTAAAATGTCCTCCATAAGTAAATTCCTTACTATTTTTATTCATATGCAATTTTGCTGATAGAACATGTATGTTCTTGAAATATACTTAGGGATCACGTCAAAACTCGACCGCCAGGCCACCGCCGGTTACGGCCGGTTCCGCCCGGTTCTCACAAAACGTGTCGTCTGTAATAATATACACACATAATGAGGTCAAATAGTTACACTCTGGTGAACACGACCGGTTGATAGTGCCTCGTCACACGCGTGAGCAATAACATCTTGAAGTAATGGGCTCTTAAGACTCGGTTGACAACCAGTACAATACAGCTATTGATTTTCACTGGGGTTGGCTTTTTCAATCTGTTTATAGCTCAATTAACTTTTTTTAAATCAATACCGAAAGTCTATGAATGGTTTTTTTTATAGAACGATTTTAGAGAGAGCTATTATGACCACAAAGTAACAGATTGATAGTGTAAATTTGGTCCAGTTACAGCATTAAGTCAACCGGCGGTTGTTCAGTGTTGCATGCGCGAATATTCATATACCAGTAAAATATTTGACCTGAAAGAACCGGGCGGAACCGCCCGTAACCGGCGGTCAACGAGCGGTCGAGTTTTGACGTCTTCCCTTACGACATAGAGGTGTGACTTCCAGTCATCAGGACTTCCTCCATTCTGTCTGCATGTTTGTGCATATTCAGCAAAGCTATCACAAATCAAGTCATCATCTGGTAATGTAGCACAAAGATCATAGATACAGGCCTCGTGATATGGTGTAGGATCTACTACTTCATGACAGTCTGTGAATGGTCCCATCTTTGATATCAATCCATAACAAAGATCTGCTGCAAGTTTGTATGTTTCTGATTCATTTCAATAGTGTACGCGTAAAATGCAAGCGTTATATCAGAACAATTCTCACTTCATCAATACGTTGTACATCTTTGATATTAACCCTAACCATCCTCATTGCCGCAAATGTCCACGGTAAAGTCTGTCTGTGCCAGCTGGCGTGGCACGTTCTCGATGAAATAATGGCCCCAGGCTACATAGTCGGGCCAATACACTGGCCCGAGTATGGTTGGCCCCCGTGGCGCACTGGTAGAGCGTTCGTCTCGCAACCGAGTGGTTGTGGGTTCGAGCCCCGGTGGCGGCGCCACTCTTTTTGTCCGCGTTTTTGTCGTTGAAAAAGAAATTCTTCAAAATGTGACTTAGGAGGTTAGGGTTAACGGAATTTTTTTTTCACCTTTTTTTTCTTCAAAATTTTCCACGTATGATTTTATTAACCCTGACCATCCTCAATGCCGCAAATGTCCACGGTAAAGTCTGTCTGTGCCAGCTGGCGTGGCACTTTTTCGATGAAATAATGGCCCCAGGCTACATAGTCGGGCCAATACACTGGCCCGAGTATGGTTGGCCCCCGTGACGCGTGGCGCACTGGTAGAGCGTTCGTCTCGCTGCAACCGAGAGGTTGTGGTGTGGCGGCGCCACTCTTTTTGTCCGCGTTTTTGTCGTTGAAAAAAAAAATCTTCAAAATGTGACTTAGGAGGTTAGGGTTAAACCTACCATTGATCCATCTGGTGTTGTGAAATCATTGCTAAAATCTCCGTCAAATGTACCACACAGACCGCATGTCCTGTTCCAGTATGTGTAAGGTATTTCCACTTGGGCATTTCTGTGTCCATTCCATCTTACTACAAGTCGAAAGTCAGATGTCAATATCTACAGTAACGAAAATACATTAGGTGTTCAATATCGATATAATATAATTGGTATGCAACATAGATGTATAAAAATAACCCTACAGCCTCTACATATACAATGTGTATATGGATGAGAATGACCAACATCATGATTCTGAAAACATGAATTTAGAGCTCTGGCTGCACGGCATTTCAAGTTAATATGTATTGTCGTGCATATCTGGCTACGACTTTTATTAAAATCGGCTTACCACAAAACTTCCAATATTTCTGATGGCAATTCCAGATGGATGAAAAACAGGTGTTGTCACCTTAATACCGTCTATATGTACTTCACTTCCTTGTAATAGAGAGAACTCTACACCAGCATACTCAAGTCTTAACTCATGGGTGTAAGCAATCTTATAAGATGGTCTTAATTTAATGTTTTCTGCACTCAAATGGAAAGATGGAAGGTCGGTTGAGTTGATGCAATATTTGACAAGAGTGTAACCACAGTCTCCCTGGTAGTGAAACATCTTTCCGTCAAAAGTAATGTAGTGAGGATCTCCCCAGGCCCTGCATATCCCAGGAGCTAAAATCAATGAAAATTAATACTTGTAATACAAATAGACAAGGGAATATGCAGCTATCATTATCTACTTGGGTCGACATCATCGGGAAAAGGACGGTTACTTCACCTAATAATGTTACCGCACACACTAACTTTTTTGTTCGGCACCCCATAAACACATTTCATGTTACTAATAGAGATAAGTACAACTAGAATCATTATAATTATATTATATTTTTCAAAGAGGTTGTGAGATGTAACAATACCTGAGACAAAAAATAAACAAACTATACTATAATTAGCTTCCTCTGGACAGTGACGTAACTTAACAGGCGCAGCATTTACACACGCGTATGTATCTTACGTCGTTCAACGCTCGTGTGTATACGCCAGTGCCTCGAGGAGGCGCGCGCATGATGGGCTGTAATTATTACGTCACTATCACTGACTCGTGATGGCTGAATAGACAATAGCTGTATATTTTCAGGAAATGTGAGGAAAAGAAGGCATGTAGGCAGGTGGTGAAACTCGACTTATCAATTGAGAGCCACATCCGGGAACTTTTTAACGGGCGCTATTTGTCGTCTGCTTAGTTATAGATTGAATTGGAGTTTACATCGACAAATAGTGCGCTTTTGAAAATTATGATACATCTCTTAAAATTCATGTCAAATTTACCAAAGTAATCTGATAACCTGGCAATTGATCTTGAATGCTGGAAAAAGCTCAATAATAAAGCTAATGACGCCTCAAATTTGCGGTCATGTAGAATGTACCGCCATCAAAATCGCAAAAGTTTTGTTCCATCGGTAGTCAAACTAAACAAATAAACCAAACATATGGGATCTTGTTGGCGAACTGATTTATAAGAGCTTGAACAATGTACAGGGTGTATCAAAAAAATCAGGACTCTGTTTCATGATGGTGTAATTCTTGTTATAATCATTGGACCATGACCAATTTAGTTTTAATGTAAAGCCCAATTAATTATTATGATATCTTCAAAATATGAGATCAATCCGATGCAAAATAAGAAAACTAGAATACGGTACTTTGCGTAAACCGTGTCATTTCCTGGTTTGTACAATGGGATCTACATGTACAAACAGTCAATAACGTTTCAATACGTTACAATAATTATAAACATAGAAAATAATCTATCAGTCAATAGCAAAGAATAGTTTGGTAACCCAATGTCCCATTTAATCGTGGCACAAGTCAATACTGACTAAATAATCCACACATCAGATGCATGCATATTCTGTGCAAATTAAAAAACAATCTTGATAAACAGTTCTCGAACCCAAGTGGATGGTTCATTGAGTTATAAATTAAGAAAAGTAAAGAGGAATGATCAATAATTACATGTGTCAAACAATTATTTTATATTAACAGTTCGATTGCACATCAATGTTCTTGCATACATAATTCATATTTTTGACAAAAAAGTAGAGAAGTCTCTCGTTTGAAGACAAAACAGCTGCGACATTAATTAATGTGTAAGGTAAAATATGTCCGTGTTAAATATTGCTCAGTGTTCTTTCTCAGGAGAAAGTTCCAGTAGGAAAGCATAATATTTCAGGCAATCATAGCCATCATTCGACATGTCCACCATTATGTTGAATGCAGATACTTGCTCTATCTAGCATTTGTGCCACTGCTTTACGAACCAACTTCGGCTCTCACCTCTGATGCTCTACTTCTTGAAGATTGGCAAGATTGGGGTCTGATAGATTTACTATGTTTATAGTTATTGTAACGTATTGAAACGTAAACCATGTTATTTACTGGTCTGTACATGTAGATCCCATTGTACAAACCAGTAAATGACACGGATTACGAAAAGTACGCTAGTTCACTTATTTTTCTTCGGATCGATCTCAAATTTCCGGATATCAGAATAATTAAGTGGGCATATTAAGACTATATTGGTCATGGTCCAATGATTATAACAGGAATTACACCGTCATGAAACAGAGTCCTATTTTTTTTGATACAGTCTGTATATGGGGCTATAACTAAAACAAATTATTAAAACAAGTCTTAAAGATCCTAAGCTGGTTTCTTCATTTTTTATTCAAAGTAAACCTTCTTAATTACAACTGGGAAAGAAAATATTCACCCTAAAAATGTGCATGGAATACTATATGGAAAAATGACCCGCTTTATATTGAGGAAGCTAGCCTTATAACCTTAAATTGGAAAGTTGTATGTGTTATACACCCTAAGAATATTCTCTTATCAAAAATGGGACAGCAGTAAATCTAAAGTATGTGATGAAGAAGATTACTTAGAACATTTCTTTTTTAACTGTAAAATCATTACAAATGGTCATAAATATAAATATGAATTTAAATAACTGTTACCGGGTAGTATAAATGCAAAGAAAAAGTTCATGATTAGGCTAATAATAATTGGAAAGCTATGTATAGGAAAATTAAATACGGGAAACATCCAAATTTGATATTCCTATTGCAAAAATTGTTGAACGCGAGAAAGTGGACGAAGTTAAGATCTGAATTAAATAAATATAGTTGATATATATATTTGTGAAAAATGTAAGCGATGATTGTAAATGGTATACAACGAAAACATTATGTGTAATTAATAATAATCAAATAATGTTACAATTATATAATATTCACTGAAAATGTGTAATTAATATTTTGCACTTGTGATGATATACAATGTAGACATGATGAAACTATATGAAATGCGTAATCCATTATATACATTTTAAGGATTAATGTAAACACGCTGAAAAACATGAACATATGTTATTGAAGTTCAATCAATGAATATATGAAGAGTTTGTTTCCAAAAGAATCTAACTCACTATCACTATAAGTGAATTGGGACAAAAGTAAGGTTTTTTTTAAAATGAGGATGTTGCACTTCATTGATTATTATTTAAAGGTATGTGTTGGATACTAATCCAAACAAGTCACTCCATCTCCAATAAATCATTAACAAGGTCTTCGGTAGAAATCAAGTGCGACTTTATTCTAGACAATGACCGAGATTTAAATTACAAAATTCGTTGTAATTTCCTTTACACACGCAATTTCAAGGTATGTGTTGGATACTAACCCGAACAAGTTACCCCATCGCCACTATAACCTTCGTTGCAAGTACATATAAATGATCCTACTGTGTTTGCACATGTTGCGTCGGCGTGACAATTGTCGGTCTCTGCTACACATTCGTCAACATCTATGAACACGTCAATATGAAACGAAACAAAGCTCAATTATTGAACACATAATGAAAATCATTAACAAGGTCTTCAGAAGTAAACAAGAGCAACGTTATTCTAGACAATGACCGATATTTAAAATACAACATTCGTTGTAATTTCCTTTACACACGCAATTTCTAGGTATGTGTTGGATACTAACCTGAACAAGTCACTCCATCTCCAATATAACCTTCGTTGCAAGCACATGATCCTACTGTGTTTGTACATGTCGCTTCGGCATGACAGTTGTCGGTCTCTGCTTCACATTCGTCAACATCTATGAAAACGTCAATATGAAACGAAACAAAGTTAAATTATTGAACATCAGTTGAAAATCATTAACAATAAGGTCTTCGGAAGAAATCAAGAGCAACGTTATTATAGACAGTAATCGAAATTTAAATTACAACGAATCCTTTGCACACACAATTTCAAAGTATTTGTTGGATACATACCCGAACAAGTCACTCCATCTCCACTATAACCCTCGTTGCAAGCACATGAAAATGATCCCACTGAGCTTGTACATGTCGCGTCGGCATGACAGTTGTCGGTCTCTGCTTCACATTCGTCAACATCTATGAACACGTCCATATGAAAACAAACAAAGCTCAATTAATGAACATCAGGTGAAGATCATTGATAAGGTCTTCTGATGAAATTTAGAGCAACGTAATATTCTAGACAGTAACTGAGGTTTAAATTACAGCGAATCCTTTGCACACATCATTTTAAGGTATGTGTTGGATACTAACCCGAACAAGTCACCCCATCTCCAATATAACCCTCGTTGCAAGTACATGTAAAGGATCCTACTGTGTTTGTACATGTCGCTTCGAGATGACAGTTGTCGGTCTCTGTTTCACATTCGTCAACATCTATGAAAACGTCAAAATGAAACGAAACAAAGTTTAATTATTGAACATCAGTTGAAAATAATTAATAAGGTTTTCGAAAGAAATCAAGAGCATCGTTATTCTAGACAGTAACTGAGGTTTGAATTACAACGAATCCTTTGCACCCGAAATTTCAAGGTATGTGTTGGATACATACCCGAACAAGTCACTCCATCTCCACTATATCCTTCGTTGCAAGAACATGTAAATGATCCTACTGAGCTTGTACATGTCGCGTCGGCATGACAGTTGTCGGTCTCTACTACACATTCGTCAACATCTATGAAAACGTCAATATGAAACGAAACCAAGCTCAATTATTGAACACATAATGAAAATCATTAACAAGGTCTTCGGAATAAATTTAGAGCAACGTCACTGTAGACAGTAACTGAGGTTTAAATTACAACGAATCATTTGCACACGTAATTTAAAGGTAGGAAGGTGTTGGATACATACCCGAACAAGTCTTTCCATCTCCACTATAACCTTCGTTGCAAGTACATGTAAAGGATCCTACTGTGTTTGCACATGTCGCGGCGTAATGACAATTGTCGGTCTCTGCTTTACATTCGTCAACATCTATGAAAACGTCAATATGAAACGAAATAATGTTTAATTATTGAACATCAGGTGAAGATCATTAACAAGATCTTCGGAAAAAAATTAGAGCAACGTTATCTTTACAGTAACTGAGGTTTAAATTACGGCGAATGCTATGCACACGTAATTTCAAGGTATGTGTTGGATACATACCCGAACAAGTCACTCCATCTCCACTATAACCTTCATTGCAAGCACATGTAAATGATCCTACTGTGTTTGTACATGTCGCGTCGACATGACAGTTGTCGGTCTCTGCTTCACATTCGTCAACATCTATGAAAACGTATATGAAACGAAACAAAGTTCAATTATTGAACATCAGTGGAAAATCATTAATAGGGTCTTCAAAAGAAATCAAGAGCATCGTTATTCTAGACAGTAGCTGAGGTTTAAATTAACACGAATCCTTTGCACATACAATTTCAAGGTATTTGTTAGATACTAACCCGAGCAAGTCATTCCATCTCCCCTATAACCCTTGTTGCAAGCACATGTAAATGTTCCTACTGTGTTTGTACATGCCGCGTCGGCATGACAGTTGTCGGTCTCTGATACACATCCGTCAACATCTACGAAAACGTCAATATGAAACGAAACAAAGTTTAATTACACTAACAAAGTTCAATTATTTGAATATTGTGTTGCAAATCATTAACAGGGTCTTCGGAAGAAATTAAGATACGTCAATATGAAACAAAACAAAGTTCAATAACACTAACAAGTTGAAGTTCAATTATTGAACATATGATGAACATCATTAACAAGGTCTTCGAAAGAAATCAAGAGCAACGTTATTCTAGACAGTAACCGAAATTTAAATTACAACGAATCCTTTGCACACGCAATTTTAAGGTATGTCTTGGATACTAACCCGAACAGGTCACTCCATATCCACTATAACCTTCGTTGCAAGCACATGTAAATGATCCTACTGTGTTTGCACATGTCGCGGCGTAATGACAATTGTCGGTCTCTGCTTTACATTCGTCAACATCTATGAAAACGTCAATATGAAACGAAATAAAGTTTAATTATTGAACATCAGGTGAAGATCAATAACAAGATCTTCAGAAAAAATTAGAGCAACGTTATCTTGACAGTAACTGAGGTTTAAATTACAGCGAATCCTATGCACACGTAATTTCAAGGTATGTCTTGGATACTAACCCGAACAAGTCACTCCATCTCCACTATAACCTTCATTGCAAGCACATGTAAATGATCCTACTGTGTTTGTACATGTCGCGTCGACATGACAGTTGTCGGTCTCTGCTTCACATTCGTCAACATCTATGAAAACGTATATGAAACGAAACAAAGTTCAATTATTGAACATCAGTGGAAAATCATTAATAGGGTCTTCAAAAGAAATCAAGAGCATCGTTATTCTAGACAGTAGCTGAGGTTTAAATTAACACGAATCCTTTGCACATACAATTTCAAGGTATTTGTTAGATACTAACCCGAGCAAGTCATTCCATCTCCCCTATAACCCTTGTTGCAAGCACATGTAAATGACCCTACTGTGTTTGTACATGCCGCGTCGGCATGACAGTTGTCGGTCTCTGATACACATCCGTCAACATCTACGAAAACGTCAATATGAAACGAAACAAAGTTTAATTACACTAACAAAGTTCAATTATTTGAATATTGTGTTGCAAATCATTAACAGGGTCTTCGGAAGAAATTAAGATACGTCAATATGAAACAAAACAAAGTTCAATAACACTAACAAGTTGAAGTTCAATTATTGAACATATGATGAACATCATTAACAAGGTCTTCGAAAGAAATCAAGAGCAACGTTATTCTAGACAGTAACCGAAATTTAAATTACAACGAATCCTTTGCACACGCAATTTTAAGGTATGTCTTGGATACTAACCCAAACAGGTCACTCCATCTCCACTATAACCTTCGTTGCAAGTACATGTAAAGGATCCTACTGTGTTTGCACATGTCGCGGCGTA
Source organism: Ophiura sarsii (assembly GCA_035610835.1). Lineage (NCBI taxonomy): Eukaryota > Metazoa > Echinodermata > Ophiuroidea > Amphilepidida > Ophiuridae > Ophiura > Ophiura sarsii. The sequence continues at coordinate 14,574 of JAYJML010000519.1, forward strand.
ATGACAGTTGTCAGTCTCTGCTTCACATTCGTCAACATCTATGAAAACGTCAATATGAAAGAAAACAAAGTTCAATTATTGAACATCAGTTGATAATCATTAACAAGGTCTTCGAAATAAAGTCAAGAGCAAAGTTATTATAGACAGTAACCGAAATTTAAATTACAACGAATCCTTTGCACACGCAATTTCAAGGTATGTCTTGGATACTAACCCGAACAAGTCACTCCATCTCCACTATAACCTTCGTTGCAAGCACATGTAAATGATCCTACTGTGTTTGTACATGTCGCGTCGGCATGACAGTTGTCGGTCTCTGCTACACATTCGTCAACATCTATATAAACGTCAGTATGAAACGAAACAAAGTTCAATTATTGAGCATCAGTTGAAAATCATTAACAAGGTCTTCGGAAGAAATCAAGAGCAACGTTATTATAGACAGTAACCGAACTTTAAATTACAACAAATCCTTTGCACACGCAATTTCAAGGTATGTCTTGGATACTAACCCGAACAAGTCAATCCATCTCCATTATAACCTTCGTTGCAAGCACATGTAAATGATCCTACTGTGTTTGTACATGTCGCGTCGGCCTGACAGTTGTCGGTCTCTGCTTCACATTCGTCAACATCTATGAAAACGTCAATATGAAACGAAACAAAATTAAATGATTGAACATCAGTTGAAAATCATTAACAATAAGGTCTTCGGAAGAAATCAAGAGCAACGTTATTATAGACAGTAATCGAAATTTGAATTACAACGAATCCTTTGCACACGTAATTTCAAGGTATGTGTTGGATACTAACCCGAACAGGTCACCCCATCTCCACTATAACCTTCGTTGCAAGCACATGCAAATGATCCTACTGTGTTTGTACATGTCGCGTCGGCATGACAGTTGTCGGTCTCTGCTTCACATTCGTCAACATCTATGAAATTAAAAACGTCAATATGAAACGAAACAAAGTTTAATTATTGAAAATCAGTTGAAAATCATTAATAAGGTCTCCGTAAGATATCAAGAGCACCGTTATTCTTATCTAGACAGTAAGTGAGGTCTAAATTACAACGAATCCTTGCATACGCAATTTCAAGGTATGTGTTGAATACTAGCCCGCACAAGTCACTCCATCTGTACTATAACCTTTGTTGCAAGCACATGTAAATGATCCTACTGTGTTTGTACATGTCGCGTCGACATGACAGTTGTCGGTCTCTGCTGCACATTCGTCAACATCTATATATGAAAACGTCAATATGAAACGAAACAAAATTCAATTACACTAACAAAGTTCCATTATTTGAACATAATATTAAAAATCATTTACAAGGTCTTTGGAAAAAATTAATACACATCAATATGAAACGAAACAAAGTTCAATTACACTAACAAATTGAAGTTCAATTATTGAACATATGTTGAACATCATTAACAAGGTCTTCGAAAGAAATCAAGACCAACGTTATTCTAGACAGTAACTGAGGTTCAAATTACAACGAATCCTTTGCACACGCAATTCTTAGGCAGGTGGTATGTGTTGGATACTAACCCGAACAGGTCACTCCATCTCCACTATAACCTTCGTTGCAAGCACATGTAAATGATCCTACTGTGTTTGTACATGTCGCGTCGGCCTGACAGTTGTCGGTCTCTGCTTCACATTCGTCAACATCTATGAACACGTCAATATGAAACGAATCAAATTTCAATTATTGAACATCAGTTGAAAATCATTAACAAGGTCTTACGAAGACATTTAGAGCAACGTTATTCTAGACAGTAACTGAGATTTAAATTATAACGAATTCTTTGCATACGGAATTTCAAGGTATGTGTTGGATACTAACCTGAACAAGTCACTCCATCTCCACTATAACCCTCGTTGCAAGCACATGTAAATGATCCTACTGTGTTTGTACATTGACCGAATGCTTGGGAGACCTTGAGGCAGTCTATCTACAATCTCACCACATGAATTGGCACAACTTGGCACACGGTGACTTTAATCCACATTTGGGCTAGTTTTAAACTAAAATCTGATCCGGGGATAATACTATATTGTGATTCTCTTTTCGTATTTTGAACTTTTGATTTTACCAAATCTGAAATAGCACTATATCAGTTTCAGCAACTGTGTCACGTCATTAAAAGTTTTTGACCTGTCATTACATTGGGAGAATTAGTTAACTGTTTCCCGAATAAATCAATATAACTTCGATCCTAAAATAGGCCAAAAAGGAAAACTGTATGTTACACCGTGGACGTGCCATGGTTACTGGTGCACTTTAAAATTAATAGACGTAATATTAAAGAAACATGTTGCTATATGCTTTAGCTTTATATCATCAATTTTCACTAATACCAAATACTTAGTTGTCTTCGACATCACGTGAGTTCGATGAATCTGCGTCAGATAATTTGATGATAATTTGGGGAATGTCATTATATACAGATGTGATCTTTTTCCCCATGCGAATTTTCAATTTCCCGAACATGACAACACACATTTTTCCGGTCTGATGGGGACACTTTTTCCAATGCCTTATCGAATATTTGTTGAATGTCATTGATGTTTAAAGTTTGGTTATGCTTTGCAATATGATGTTTAATTTGAGCCCATAGTTCTTCCGGGTTTAAAAATCACAATGATAGGGCGGCACTGGCAGACGCAAAATGTCATGACCAAACTTTTTGGCCATTTCGCCATACCTTTGGAAACGTGATTTATATCGTTTAATGCTGTCGTAAAGCTCTGGTTTCTTAAGGTTTCCTGAAAAGGAAATGTTATTCTATTCAGCCATTCCTGCATATCAGACTTCCGTAAGTAGCACACCAAAATATATATTTGGCCTAATACTCACATATTACTAAAGTAAATTCTGAGTATTCTTTCGAGCTTTTATCTTTCAGAAAGATGTATTGACCATTGGTTACTCTAGTGCAATATTTAAGATGATTAACTGGGTATTAACATGGCAAATAACAATTAGCAACCGGTACATCAAGTACCCAACTGAAGGTTTCTAAGTATGTTTTCCTTACGTTGCGATGTGCATGGCGCGCGCGCGCATACTCATAATTATGGGGAACGTAATAATCAAATCCCTGAAAATTCGGGGATTTGTTATGACCGAACCGTAAGTGTTAGGAATTTTAAAATGTGGCTATGGTATTAGTATGGTAATGTATCACTACAAAGTGATCTGAGGACCCACGAATCAACACATCTTACGCTCTTACATGCACTGACTGTTAACATCAGCCTTACCTGAAGTCTTATTGTAGCATATAATTCCAATGTCTTCCCAGTGTGTACAAGCATTTTCCATACCCCATCCTATGTACATACAGTTAGTGAGTCTATGTTCTGTGCCTCTGCAACCGATATTTGTCAACCAGATCCTTCCCGTTCCTAAAGGTACAAAGCAAAAGAATTCTTGAAATTCAGGTGCAATTTAGATTCTCCTGTTTCATCACACGCTACAGCTAGCTACCATCGCACAAGGTTAAATGGCCACTGGGAGATACGTATGGGAGTGCGCCCTCAATTTTTCTGGAACATGTCTTCTGCACCTGCGTAATACTTAGGCATAATAATATACTAACTACCATTTGAAACTGTTTGCTTAAATTCGCCGTCGATCTTGTAAAATTTCACGATTTGGTAATTCGATGTAGATCGCATCGACATTTTTAGTATTACTCAGCACACAACTTGCTTCAACCAAATTTATTCAACTGTTCATTATTCAACTGTTTCCCCTAAACCATTACACATCAGGGTTCCTACGTGTCTTATCAATTGAAACAATTCGTTTTTTTTCCTAATTTCATTTTTCTCGGCATCATGTACAGATGTGAGGCCTGCGACGAACGTAGACAAAAATGACTATAATGCACACATGGACCCATGTTTCATATGTCTAAAAAGGGACACGCAGTGATGTGTTGGAGGCTACGCTCTAAATATTGATAACAACTTGGATTTGTTCATTTTTACAATTGTATTACGTGTATAAACTCACACTTGTAAGGATTCAGAATAATCGTCCTTCTTTGTACAACAAAACGTCGATTCAAATATTCTTGTTTACGGCTTGACATAAATGTTACACTATTAGTTTGGGATCATACGGGTTTCCCCGTCCCAGTCTAAGTGACACAGGAAGTGATGTACCAAAATGTTTTTTGAAGTCAGTAGAATTACAACCTAAGTGGACATTCTTGCCAATGTGGGTGGTTAATTGACCTTTGACCTTGATTTTGGGTAGAAGGTCACCCATGTTTCAATGTGTTTCAGGCCATGTATCATGCTCCACAGCTATAAACAGTCACACTATGAATATGCTGGGCTTAAAGCATTCTTAACTGTCACTGGCTTAAGGCTGATTTCGTGTTTTCGTGAGTGGTAACAGCAAAAAATGACCATTATAAATGTTCATCATGAATTCTAAGTAATTTTTATAAACAAATAAATTCTTCAGCACCAATTTGTATCCCTTTATACTCCCTGTCATAGTCCCTTGGGCATAATTCGTGTTATTTCACGCGAGCGTATTTTGTTATTGTTTGCGGGGAGCGGCGTCAAAATGCTTAACAGGCGCGAACAAGGTCACGCGCCGTCAATCCCGGCGTGTGACGATTTCACGATTGACCAATTAGGATGCGCGATTATTTTTTTAAAGGGACCGGTACGCACTTCCGTGTTTACACCCATTCGCACCTACGCAATGAAATTCGCACCTACTCTCATACATACGCAACTCGCACGTACGCATGATTTGATGGAATTATGTCCAAAGCATTATGACAGGGAGTATAAGTCGTCATTATTCTGCATGATATTCGTGCATAATTGCCATACTATAACATAAGGTTTCATTGCCGTAACACGTTTGTATTACAGACTAACTTTTTGAGGTATGCTGTCTGCATCTGCGGGGACTAAAGCAAATCTACGTGTTGGATTGACATAAAACAGTGCATTTTGGACACGGTCACTGGCCTGCCTAATCTGGTAATTGGAGAATGTAAGACCAGCCAATAACTAAATCGCCGGAATAAAAGTGTTTAGGCCGTGAAACATAATGATATGAAATCTTGTAGGTTTTTTTGGTTCTTCATCTTGGCAAATCTAAGTTGATTGATGTATAATAATAAGTAGAATTTTTATACTCACTTGTGACAATTTCATGCTTAACTGAGTACTTCATCAGACTATTTAACTTCGGCTCTCATTTATATTGATTTATAATTTACTTAATGAAGTATAAATCAATCAACTTGGATTTATCAATTTTCTGCAATTACTATTGAAAAATCATGATGAACCAACTAATATGACTACTTCTGACCTGGTATATCTAATTCCAGTGATTCTTCTGAGCTGACTATGCCATTAGTTCCCTCATATCCTAGTTGTAGACATGCAACTCTAGCCTCAACTACACCGAAGTAATCATCACAAATGGTACCCCATTTTCCAGCATAATAAATCTCCAGACGACCGGCCTCCTCAATTACCCCATTGGCCTTAAACACAGTACCGTTTTCGCTTACTACCAAACGGAGTGTTTGCTCTACTGGAGCTGGTATTATTCCTACAATCAAAAAAATATATGATGTGTCCGGCTCGTTAACGGATTTCTTATATTATTATAGATACATTAAGGGCAGTTAGTATTTTTGGAAAAGACATTAAAGGTAGATGTTCTGATTGCTGGTCTGATTGACAACTTGATGTTTTCTATTTTACATGATTGAAAGGTCATCCTTAAAATTGTCACATGCCAAAGTTTGAGTTGCATAACTTTAATGGTTCATATTTTAGAAGCACAAGGTCACAGAAAATTTGCCCATCGAGTAGTACACAAACAATTAATTAAAGCAAATACGTGGTTGATGAAGTGATTTAAATTCTTTTTTGTTTTGATTTAATTTCAAAGACATTTATAGACAGTTATACATTTCCACCCCGTTATAACCTAAACGTAATCCTAATTAAGTCCAGCAACAACGCGCGTTCTGTCAGTGGCCGCTTAGGACACGAAATCACCCACTGTCATACGGGCTTGAAAATGTTGTATTCATTTTTAAAACCTTTTGTTCAAATGTTCTATTCTTGTTTTAATGGAAAATTTAACAACAGAAAAACTTTTAAAAGAGGCTGAAAAAATTACGCCCATCTTAAAAAGAACATAGGCCCTAATATGAACATGACACATAACAACTTACGTGCGTAAGTTCTGGCAATTGCCAGCGCCACAAGTAGAGCTACTAGATATGTCCGCTTTCCCATTGTTAGCCAAGTGGGAAGCTTACTGGAAACGTCTTTGGTGGGGAATTCAATCGCTTTCAGTTTTCGTTTAGTTGCTACCGTGGTTCTTCTTCATCGCATCCACTTGAAATTAACCAGGCTTTCAATGGTTACCCTATTTATATGATTCTGGAGACAAAGACGATAGCAATCGGGCAATTTGCATGTAATAAAAGACATAAGAATAGCCCTAAATGTGTGGCAATGAACGCACGTCACTGATAAACCTGTCTAAATTGTTAATTAGTGCGCAACATGTAAGCTCTACCTACTTCTCTGATTGGCTGCCGGAATTGTGTGAGTTTTCAAGCATGCGCAGTGAGCTGATCGGAGTGCGCCCGCTTGTGTCTAACTCTGGCGAAGATGTTCCTTACATTCATAGTCAAAATGGTGATAACCGGGGATATGATGGGGATTCCCTTCTTCAGATGTCCCCACGTAAACATATTTCGAAACTAGTAATGATGTTTTTACAAGATACGCACGTTCATAATACAGTTGATCTTAATCATACAATTAAAAAACACCACCAATTTCTTTTGCTAATATAAACACTTTGTTTCACTTATTTACCACCAATCGGTGGTAAAAAGAAAGAGATGTTGAAAATCTAAACTAGTCGTATAAACCCTAAAGATGACATATTAAAAGGCAAATTGGAATAAGTGAACACCGCAAAGTCCATTTATTCAATTAATAGGTGTCGTATTGCAAACATTTGAATGAAATAACAATCTATAATAATTAGGAATTTACACATAATGGAATGATTGACACTTATTTCTTTAACGAAAAAGTGAAAATACCAACATAATATATGCGATTGGCCTTTTTCGATCTCGTATGCTTTTCTTTATGATTCAAAACCAATAATTATCAATTGGAATTAGGCCTACCACAAAATAGTCGTTATATGGAACTAAACCAACTTATTCGATGACCTCCTTCTTTTTAAATCCCTCTTACATTTCTATAAAGTTCGTCGGGATGACGTGACGACCGTGCCAGTTTTACGGCATCAGTTAACTCCATTTTAAATTATCAGGAGATGACCTACAACTGAAATCTCCAGCGAATCACCAACCATAGGATTATTTTGGTTTGAATAACAAATAAAGGCAGTGGCGTACATTTGTTAGCATTGAGAGGAGGGGGGGGGGGGGGGGGGGGGGGGGGTAACCAGTGCAGTGGCGGCACTACATTTTAGTGTGTGAAACTTGGGGCAAGTAAAACTATTTTGGTGAAAAAATAAGCGCGAAGCTCGCGAAAATATTTGAGGGGTGAAATGCAACAAAGCGCGCCAAGATTTTTATTGTAAAATGTTCTATAATGGTGAGCATTTTATCATGCATAAAATAAGTTAGGGGGGGGGGGGATTACATAGGCATATGGTCAAATATCTCCCAATCCTCCCCGGGATTTACGCCAATGAAAACAAGTGACATAGGCAGTCGTTGCGGATACCTCTACATACTGTATCAGTACAGTTATGCATATACACTGGCGTCTCCATGAAATGAATGAAAGTTGTAGTTTCATAATTGTTCTCAAACTAAAACTTTGAATTTTATTTTTTTCTGCATTGATATTCACATTCACCAAAACAACAAGATTATAACACCAGTGCTCCATCAAACCAAAATGTTAAACCATTATCCACATTTTAACCTTTGTGGTATATAATCGTCAACCAACACAAACATCAACCATTTACTGCAATTCTCCTATACCGTGTATTAAGAGTCATCTCAGGTAAATATCGAGTATGGGTGGCAAAGCTCGCCGATTTTTTTTTTCCTGGCCAGGTTGAAGTACTTTGGTAGCATATCAGAAAAACGAGATTAGTTTGTTAATCTTTTACTCGTTGCCATGGCAACAGCCCAATTTAGATTTTAGCCATTTTTTGGTCAATATCAGTTAAAAATAGTCGAAATTTACCGCACATTCGTTATCTTATTGCAGCAATATGCAAGAATCTTTTTCAAAAGTAGCTATTACTTGATACTTTAGACACAAAAAAAAAAGTAAAAAAGTTTTGATATATTTCCGGACCTGGCAACACTACTAGTTTTGACATATTAAGAAAATTGATATTTTAGCCTATCTTTGCATCTCGTAAAAACTACTTGCCAGGGCACTCAGGATAATGTCCTCATAGGAGGAGGCAGCGTTTGCGTTAAGTGGTTGCCCGGTTGCCCGGGACACCCAAAATTAGCACCGGGCAACCAACATGTACTTATTTGGTTGCCCGGTGGGCAACCAATTTTTTTACAAGAAGTGAAACACTTAACACATGCATTTAAATATTTTACAGAACGGGCAACCAAAAAATCTGCCGGGCAACCATAATTTCCTGCTTGGTTGCCCGCCTGGCAACCAGATTTTTTTCCTTAATTCGGACGCTGGGAGGAGGGAGAGATGACTTTATCCTACTCATATCTGATGAAAACAGCTTGGGGTATTATATACTTTAACGGCAGTGTTGCCAGATAATGACACATTTTGGAAAAATTACAATATTTCGTTTGTTACAAATAATTACATTCATTTTTATACTGAAGCCATTTTATTACGACAAATTGGATTTAGTATATACCAGATGTTTCAGGGACTTCCATAGATACCCGTTAAGTAAAGCAGGTGGTAATATAAGGCCTATACTTCTACTCTTGTTGCCAGAAAGTTCACAGTTCGGCAACATTGCTATATTCAGATAATTTGATTTCGTATATTAGTCGGGTATGTACAGAGGGGTTGACGTGCACCTCCAGTACTAAACCAAACCAACTTTTTAGGTGTCTTTTAGGGTCCTTAAACACATTTTAGATGTTAACAGTGAAAAAAATGATATGCTCTCCAGATATCCAAGATGGCGTCCAAAATGGCCGCCAAAATGGGTCAAATCTCATAAAATGACATATAGCAATCAAATTGTATGGTGAAAGTATAGTTGTAATAGTGGGATGTATGTATTAGACCACTAGACAGACACTCATATCTAGAAGTTTTGCTTTGTTAACACACCTAAATCCAAGATGGCCGCCAAAATGGCCGCCAAAAATGATAAAATTCCATATATTGGCATATATAAACCAACATGTATGATCAGAATATATTTTTAACAATGGGATGTATGTGTTAGACCACTAGAAACTCATACCTAGTATTTTTTCTTTGTAAACATACTTTAAACCAAAATGGCCGCCAAATTAATGGTCGAAAGTGGTCTAAAGTGGTCAAAAATTCCATTAAAAAGGCTAATATCAACCGAAATGTATGATGAAAATATAATTTTAACGATGAGATGTATGCGTTAGACCACTAGTAGCTCATAACCAATATGTTTGCTTTGTTAACACAGTTCAAAATCCAAAATGGCCCCTACAATGGTTCCCGAAGTGGCTGAAATAATTGTCAAATTCCATAAAATTAGATAATATCAACCTAAATGTACGATAAAAATATCTTTTTAATAATGGGATGTATGTATTAGACCACTAGTTACTCATATCTAGTATTTTTGATTTGTTAACATACTTACACATCTAAAAAAATGGCCCCCAAAATGGGTCCCAAACAAACAAATTGTTGGAATTCCATAAAATGGGATAATATCGACCAAAATATATGATGAAATTATAGTTTTAACATTGGGGGTATGTAATAAACAACTAGTAACTCACATCCAGTATATTTGCATTGTAATAACATACTTCAAAACCAAGATGGCCACCAAAATTGCCGCTGTAAATGTATATAAAAATACTCTACACGAGTGTATGGTAATCCAAAATAGATCTTGTAAGAGTGTATATTACATCAAATTCACCAAATAGTATGTTCTAAACTGCTATGCTATTACTTTTAGAAATAAGGCCCCCTCTGTGACAATTTTGATTCAGTAGCACTTTCCAAAATGGCTGCCAGAATTGTACATTTACCAATACCCTAACTTTAATGTGATAGTATTCACATAATATGGTCATTTACGATACAAAACAAATGTGTTAGGTCATTTAACATCAACTTATCCATTCTGGCAGCCAGTTTGGAAAGTGATACCGAATCAAATTGTCACAGAGGTCGGCCTTATTTCTAAACGCAATAGCTTAGCAGTTTAGAACATATTATTTGGTAAATTTGATGAGAGCATGTGTGGTCTAGCGTATAGATCGCAGGTCTCATGATACAAAGGTTGCGAGTTCGAGCCCCGCTACGGCCAACATGTTTGTATCCTTAGGCATGGTACTTAGTCTCAATTGCATCGTGGTTCAGAAGTAACGTATAAATGGTCGTCTCGTGCATCAGATGAGCAAAATCCGAGCACGTTAAAGGTCACAGACTCCTTCGCAAAGAGTAGGGGATCATCCCGTTCTGTGTACATACAAATTCATGTCCCTAGGTTTAAGGGGCACTGTACCGTTAATCGTTAATGTCCGAGGTAGGGCGCTGTGTACAGTATAACAGTATATATGTATGTATACACTCTGACAATATCTATTTTGAATTATCATACACTCATGTATACTATTTTTACATTGACAGCGGCAATTTTGGTGGCCATCTTGGTTTTAAAGTATGTTATTGCAATGCAAATATACTGGATATGAGTTACTAGTTGTCTATTACATGCCCCCAATGTTCAAACTATACTTGCATCATATATTTTGGTTGATATCATCACATTTTATGGAATTCAAACAATTTGTTCAGTAATTTTAGGACCCATTATGGGGGCCATTTTGGATTTTAAAGTATGTTAACAAAGCAAAAATACTAGATATGAGTTACTAGTGGTCTAATACATACACCCCATCCTTAAAACTATATTTTCATCATACATTTAGGTTAATATTATCCCATTTAATGGAATTTGACAATTTTTTCAGCCACTTCGGGAACTATTTTGGGGGCCATTTTGGATTTTGAACTGTGTTAACAAAACAAAAATACTGGAAATAATCTACTAGTGGTCTGACACATACATCCCATTGTTAAAATTATATTTTCATCATACATTTCAGTTGATATTAGCCTATTTTATGGAATTTTGACCACTTTTTACCAATTTCGGCCATTAATTTGGCGGCCATTTTGATTTTAAAATATGTGAACAGAGTAAAAATACTAGGTATGAGTTTCTAGTGGTCTAACACATACATCCCATTGTTAAAAATATATTCTGATCATACATGTTGGTTTATATATGCCAATATATGGAATTTTTACCATTTTTGGCGGGCATTTTGGCGGCCATCTTGGATTTAGGTGTGTTAACAAAGCAAAACTTCTAGATATGAGTGTCTAGTGGTCTAATACATACATCCCACTATTACAACTATACTTTCACCATACAATTTGATTGCTATATGTCATTTTATGAGATTTGACCCGTTTTGGCGGCCATTTTGGACGCCATCTTGGATATCTGGAGAGCATCCCATTTTTGTTTCACTGTTAACATCTAAAATGTGTTTAAGGACCCTAAAAGACACCTAAAAAGTTGGTTTGGTTTAGTACTGGGGGTGCACGTGCACCCCCCTGTACATACCCGACTAATATACGAAATCAAATTATCTGAATATAGCAATGTTGCCGAACTGTGAACTTTCTGGCAACAAGAGTAGAAGTATAGGCCCTATATTACCACCTGCTTTACTTAACGGGTATCTATGGAAGTCCCTGGAACATGAATGAATGTCATTATTTGTAACAAACGAAATATTGTAATTTTTCCAAAATGCGTCATTATCTGGCAACACTGCCGTTAAAGTATATAATACCCCAAGCTGTTTTCATCAGATATGAGTAGGGTAAAGTCATCTCCCCCTCCTCCTATGAGGACAATATCCTGAGTGCCCTGGCAAGTATTTTTTACGAGATGCAAAGATAGGCTAAAATATCCATTTTCTTAATATGTCAAAACTAGCAGTGTTGCCAGGTCAGAAAATACATCAAAACATTTTTTTTATTTTTTATTTTTTATTTGTGTCTAAAGTATAAACATGTGTCTTTATCAAGTAATAGCTACTTTTGAAAAAAAAATCTTGCATATTGCTGCAATAAGATAACGAATGTGTGGTAAATTTCGACTATTTTTAACTGATATTGACCAAAAAATTGCTAAAATCTAAATTGGGCCATTTATACAGTAATTTGATGAGAAGTTAATTAAGCGAAAACGAGAATTCGGGGCACAAGAGCATGATAGTGATGATTGAACATGACCACTGTATGTCACGAGTATGCTAAGGATCGTTAATCACCAGAAATA
>JAYJML010000573.1:0-23721 GCA_035610835.1 Ophiura sarsii
GAATGTAGGTCATATCAAACTAGTAGCACAATTGACTAGAGACGAAATTGGTCTGAGGAAATGAGAGTACACCATGATGATACAAGTTCTATCCTAAACATTGAAAGTGCATAGGCATTAAAGCAGTGATTGTTACAGATATTGGGTGTCCTTATTTTCAAGGGTGTTATTTATTAAGGTTGATGGAATTGAAAATAAAATATTTCTTGACTTTTAAATCACTGAATATTGTTCTGCTTTCGCTATGACTTCAATCAATAGTATCCAGGAACAAAGATCCTGTTCAAAGAAGTCTACTACACGTGACTCTACAGCGAATCACAAGGTATCATGTGAACTTTGGGTTTCTAATTGTATCGTGGTGACACTTTTATCATACTAAATCCTGGCTTTGTCACACCAATAGCCAATAGCCTGCTGAAATATGGGTGTATACGAAATGCAATATACATTTGTATCACATTTGTCAGTGCAGCTGGTTTTCCAGATAAATTCATAAATTAATATGTTCATAAATTCATAAAATGTATGTATGTATTTATTCATAATCATATTATAAGTTAGCGTAATACATTGAATAATAAGCATTAATTAATCAATACGTTTATTGATAAATACAATTGAGTAATAAATAAGTACATTTGTTTAATGAAATTACTTAATATTAATTTATAAATTTATAAATTCATTATAAATTAATTTAACAATTCATTTAATTTTAATACATTAATACATACATTAATTAATTTGAATTATTTCAATCAACTTCAGCAATATTTATAAACAATTTTGAATTGAATTGATTTTATTAACATTTCACAGTCGTGGCCCTAAGGCCAAATTGCATGAAATTTACATGATAAAAACATTGAAAAACAAGACAAGGAACTTATTAATTAATATAAAAGAGAATATTGCACATTATAGATAAAAACATCAACAATATGATATGGTATAAAACATTGAAAAACGCCGAAGAACAAGGCATGGTAATTATGTGATTAATTAATATAGAAGAGAATTTCATTAAACTCATCAATTTAAGTAATTACTTTATTTAAAAGTAAGCCCCCCCCCCCCCCCCCCCCCCCCCCCAACAAACATAAAAATAATAATTAATAATAATAACAATAAAAATCAACAACTACAATAGCATGAAAATGTTGAAAATGTTGAACATGTTGAAGAAGATTAGTGGACCTCTAATTTGGTCACCCGGGCAACTCAGCAGCATGGCAAAACAAATGAAGCAGTTCAGTGAAAAACGTTACATGACTTTGATGTGATAGGTCTGTTCTTAAAGGTGGATGTTCGGATCACCCTTTTTAACACATCAACATATTATGATATCAGAAGAAACTCCATATTTTTCTCATTACTCTGAAAATGTTTGAAATATTTTATATGTTCCATTATGCGTTGTAGCCCAAAATGCAGTGAGTTATTGATAAAGGTGGTTAAAGGTAGACGTTCTGATTGCTTGCCCGATTTCAACTTGATGTTTTCTATTTTACATGAAAGGTCAAGGATACACCAAAAAACAGAGGCCCGATTCAGTGAGAAACCAAAACCATCATGGTAACGGTCAGTTTGTGTACGCAATGGACATATTTCATGTCACCTGATGCTTCTAAAGGGTTCAACAAAAGAAAGTATACCACTTTGTTTATGTCATTTTGAGTGATTTTTAATTTGTTTTTGTCCAAACAGGCTAGATAGGCATTTGGATGAATCTTTTAGGCATAATTTGATACCAAATTTGCCCCCTAACAACAAAGATAAACCATGATTAGCACCATTTAAAGGAAAATATCCCATTTTCAAAAGTCGCATTTCCAATACACAGCACGAGAAGAAAGGGCCAATTGTTAAAACATACATCTGCCGTATTTATCCCGTCACCGCGCATATCCCTCAATGCGCGGGCTAATTCAAATGTAAACTGATGCATGGGTGAAGGATTTGAATGTAAAGGAATGTTATGGATGGGTAGAACATGGACAGATTAACCAAATCTTCTCGTGCTGTGTATTGGAAATGTGACTTTTGAAAATGGGATATTTTCCTTTAAATGGCGCTAATCATGGTTTATCTTGGTTGTTCGGGGGCAAATTTGGTATCAAATTATGCCTAAAAGAGTCATCTAAATGCCCATCTAACCTGTTTGGTCAAAAACAAATTGTAAATTACTCAAAATGAAATAAACAAAGTGTATACTTTCTTTTGTTGAACCCTTTATGATAAGAACTATTGGAGTTATCCAACTCAAACTGTGGCAATATTTTGAGTATTTGGGCCGATGGCCTCATGTATTTGGAAATAAAACTAAACTAAACTAGTCATGTATTATAGAAAACATCAAATTGAAAACCGGGCCAGATATCGGAACACCATTAACATACATGTTACAAGGTGTGACTGGTAACACCTTTCACTTCTCATAAAGGGGCACTAAGAGATGTGTTGGAGGCTGCGCCCTCAATTATGATAAAAACTGGGATTAGTATATTTTTATAATTGTATTACATGTATGAACTTACACTTATAAGGATTAAGAAAAATCAGCCCTCTTTGTACAAGAAAACGTCAAATCAAAATGCTCGTAGAGCCGCAACAAGCATTTTTCGTCCGACAGTATCCCCCTGCAGTAGGCGCGTGATACATAACGCGAACCATATTTACATACAGGGCGTTTTTCAATAAATAGCGATTATATTGTTTTTAATCATGTTTTGCTGTGTTTTTGTTAGTAGAAACAACAATAATGGCAATTTTTAATGTTCATCTTGAATTCTGAAGTAAATTTTTAAACATTTAAAATTTTCTTCATCCTTAAATGTACACCCCTTCTGAGCGCTGTTTGTCTTTTTAAGACTCTTCTTGTTTAAACATGTTATTTCATCATGACTGGTGCCAAATGAAAGATGAGGATGTAATCTTTAATATGATACAAATATATGCGAGTATAATCACGAATATCAGAATTGTGATTGAAAACGCATCAATTTTTAGCAATTTTTGATCAAATTTCGAAATAATTATTTAATTAGGTATTAATTTAAGATTCAAAATAAAACAGCATCTGTCCCATATGTTCTAAAAAACTGCTCATATAACATTTAAATAATATAGAGGAAAAACAAAAAAATGCTTCGATAATCCAAATTGTATTTTATAGCAATTTTATTCTACAAAGCAACAGAGCAAGAATCCCCTTTATTTCAAGGTGTTATACATATACCTATATAGGATATAAACAAGCACATTATAGGTGACTGGTTTAATGAACCCGAACAGGACTTGTGTGAATTACCGTGCATGAATGCACCTATTATGGCATAATGTCCAGCTGACGCGGTAAATTCAAATGCGTGTTCCCTGGGTTTCATGCCTGGTGAATAATTTGTTTACATACAGATAAAGCTAAGAGTATGTACAAAGTGTATACACACTGATTAAATACAGAAATGAGGAATACGCAGATGAGGTTATTTTACCAAATTGATCATTATATTAAATATTCATCACTAAACTTGACTTTATGGGAATATGGTGTTGTCATTGTCATTTATGTCAATTGCGGGGCATCGTTGGTCGGTTTCACTGTGAAACGGTAATTTCGACTCGTTTAAGATCATAATTATTGTTTCTTGTCAAATATTCCATTTTTCAATGATTGGTGTCAATCAAATGGAAGGTTATGTCCGCTTTTATAATGATACCCATATAAACGAAACAGAAAACAGGAATACAACATGGAGTAAAAACTTTTGGAGAAAAGTTTTAGATTTAAATTAAAATAGCATTTGTTCATATTTTCTACAAATGACTGATATTACACCTGAATTATATATCCAATGTTTTAATTATAATAATTGTTATTAATTTTATAACATTTACACATTTAAATGTAGATGCCAAAAACCTATATTTTAAGCATTTTAACTACAAGAAAAAACCAAATTATTATGCTAATTGAAATGTATTAGTTAGATTCCAAACAGAAATAGCATTTGTTCCACATTTTCTTACAAAACGGCTCAAATTACGTCTGAATTATACCGAGAAAAACTTATTAGGCCTAAACCAATTTGTAGTTTAGGGCGACGAACCCCCTGTTTCTACGGGCAAACGGACCTCTCAGGTAGGGTAGATCGGTCAGTTTTTTCCTTACGGGAGCCGCCGAATCAGGAATTTAAGAGAGGAGGGGGGGGGGGGGGGGGGGGGGGGGCGGTACTGTCGAGGCAGAAAATGTTGAGGGGCGGGGATTGACATGGTGTCCCGAAACTGGGGATTGACATGGTGTCCCGAAACTGAGTTTTTCTCATGGTCTTAGTGCAGCATCACATAACTGTCATTTCTACTCGTTTTAGATCGGAATATTGTTTTGAAGAATATCGCTTTATATATAAACTTTTATTTAATTAGGACTGGTGTCAAACCGAAGGCGATGATATCAGCTATGTTTATAATACCCATGCGAATAAAAACTCAAAAGCCAAGGTCAGTAGCGTAGCCAGGCGAGGGCCAAGGGGGGGGGGGGGGGGGGGGGGGGGCCAGAGTGCCCCCCTGAAAAAAGGGGTTACCGGGAAAATCGGGAAGTCAAAGGAAAATCGGGAAGGCAAAGGAAGGGAATGAAAGGGAGAAGAGGATATAAAAAGGGAAGGAAAGGGAAAGAAAACGGACAGAAAGGAAGACAGGCAAACTTTGGCCCACATGTGAAAAACTAATCAACCCTTCATGGATTGGATGGGCTAGAGAGTAGGGCCTACCAGATAGAACACCTACAAAATGAAACAACACATAAGTGTTGGCAAATTTATGACGAAACACATAGGAATAGAACAATATTTAAAACATTTTTGTTTTAATTCAAATGTTTTCAAATTTCAATTAAAGACCCGCCCGCCCACGCCCGTGGCATATTTCAACCCCAAGGCCTAAACTTTAACCATCTCCCGTAGCCCACCAGTCGCCCCGCCCGCCCCAGCCCGTGGCATATTACGCAATTTAGCATCACATTTCTTTAACCCCCTGCCTCCCAAACCACACTACATCATTACATCCCCCATTCGTCACCGCCTCCGCCCCGCCCGTGGCATGTCTCAACCCAAGGCCTAAAAGTTCCCCGCCCCGCGGCTTATCTCAACGCCAAGGCCTAACCTTAACCATCTCCCGTAGCGCGGCGTAGGCCCTATTTCTCCAATATTTGTCCGCCAGCGTGTCGCATACAGTATCAAATCCCACATCCCACATCTGACACCATGTTACGTAATTTAGATTCACCATATCAGTGTTTGTTTTATCAGAAACCACATTATTTCGTTACCTTATGACCCGCTGCCGCCCTCCCCCCCCCCCCCCCCACCCCCCCCCCCCGCCCTCCCTGCCGTCCCCGCCCCGTCCCCGTCTCCGCCCCGCCCCGTGGCTTATCTCAACCCCAAGGCCTAAACCATAACCAACCCTGTGTGGCGCAGCGTATTTCTACAATATTTACCGCCCGCGTGTGTAGGGGTGCTAAATGTTATACTAGCAATTTAAGATTTAGTTAAAATTGTAAAACGCTTTATAGAGTATTTTACTTTTAAAATGTTGTTAAATGTTATCTATATTCAGCCATATAGTACCAATCATATAAAAGCTGACATCGTCACGTTTAGTTGATGTAAATTTAACTTAAATGAATTAGCTTTTTTGAATTTGAGTCCAAAAATGCTAAATATTGATGTTTTCACCCATGTTGTGTTATTATTGATTTATATTCGCTTATACTGGTAACATATATTAGCTGATACCATCACCTTTCATTTGACACCAGTTATGATGTAATCGGATCATTAATGATGGATATATCCTTAAAAACAGTATTTTGATGAAAAACGTGTAAACATAACTGTTTCGGGGAAAAATTGCTATAGCGATAAATTGGGATAAACAAGCAACTCTGTTTCTTCTTTAAATTATTTATGTATACTAGGAGCAGTTTTGTAATACATATGGGAAACTTGTGATTTTATTTTTAATCTCAAAATAACATTTAACCAATTACATTTTTTGAATTTTAGTCTAAAAATGCTAAAAATGTATGTTTTTTCACTCGTTGTTTTATTGTTCATGATTCATATTCGCTTATACTGATATCATATAAAAGCTGATATCGTCACCTTTCATTTGACACCAGTCATGATGGAATCGGACCTTTAATAATGGAGATATTTCTAAAAGCAATAATTTGGTCGAAAACGTGTAAATATCACGGTTTTTGGGCAAAATTACACACTTAACTTCAATCTGGAATTTGCCAACACCCTATTCCATGTGAGGTACATCCTGGTGATTTTATTACACATGGTTGGAATTGCTCTAACAAAAAATGCCGTTGAGATTTTTTCTGAGCATATTTTGTATTGCTGGCAGGCTGTCTGTAGGAGGATCAGGTTTGGATGTAAGTCTGTAAACAATGAAAGGACAGGGTGAGTCACTAAATACGGATAGTGGAAAGAAGCCATTTTCAAAACCAAGTCGAACAACAACAACAACAAACATTAGAATAAAATAAATAAAAAGTAAATAAATATTTGTAATGTTTTAAATAGTTGAGTCGTAATGTTTAAGAACGCAGTGATGTGAAGCAGTCCTGAGTAAGTCCGTGCATTATCTTTTGAATTTAGGTATCTTTGGGTATAACCTGAGACTAATATTTGTCTCATATCACTACATTTGATTCACATGATTGCACTTGAGCTAAGCTGACAATGACATATGAATGGACTTTGGAACAAACGCTAATTGTTCTCGCGTTTTATTTGTACAAGAAATCAACTCGGGCAAAAGGATTTCAACTCAATAAAATCATCTGGATTTCAATATTACTTCGTCCATTACCCTTCTTCGAGTCATTAATATACTTTTAGACTCCCCTTTGTAGTTTATCGCGTTACACATTTGTACAAGTACCCGTGGATTTGTAAATTATTGGTCAAATCTAACTTATTTTAATAGCCTACGTACATGTACATGTACGGCCCACAAAACACAGACGAGATATTTATAATATACTTATATTTAATCAAAATGTTTGGTTGACCAAAGTTGCAGGGAATGTTCATCTCAAGTCACCTTCCCTGGTATTAAAAATATACTAAATTGTTAAATTGAATAACAATTGCAGTATAATACCAATAATGTTAACCGTGTTTGCACAATTGTTACGTTAAACACGCAGCCCCTCACCTCTGTGCGCAAAATAGGTGATAGTTTGTATTCTTGCAGTCATCTTGGTCAAGTACCTATTCAAAAGAGTATATTTTATTTACTTAAAATCAATAACACAACAACAAATTCCCGCACGCACAAATAATAAGTTGAAAGTTAAAAATGACGTGGTTTTTGCGTGGGTTTGCGTGAGAGTTGCGTGAGTTGCTATTGGTAATTTTGTAAGTCCTCTAATTTGATTTATCTTATCGTGTCATAGTCGGAAAGCTTTTCTGATGCTTTAAATGCTTTAAAAACACCTCTGTTCTATGCAGTTTAATACCTGCCATGATATTACATATATACTGTTGTTAATATAATCGGAAACTGTGTTCTCATGATAGTTGGCCTACGCAAAGAAAACTATGTCTACATTCTTAACATTTATTACAATATTTATCACAGAAAACACGTTAAATTTGTAAAATATTTGACAAATGCTGTAACAAAATAATTATCAATTTATCCGCGGTAGACTTTCTAAATAGTTAATAATATCATCACACGCCATTTAGCAATGTAGGCACGTTCCGTCATGTCAAGTAATTTTTACTGACGTCTTTTAAAAATGGCGTGTGCGCGTGAGAGTTTCGCTGTGCTATTGGTAATTTCTTGAGTCCTCTTTTTTTGGTTTATCTTATCGTTTCATAGTCAAACAGTTTTTCTGTTGCTTCAAATCACTTCCTTCATAAGAAAACCCCAAAGCATTGTGTTGACAGTATCATATCATATACATTTTTTACAAAAATATATGTAAAATATTTGACAAAATAATTGGAAAAGTATCACTTGGACCATGGAATTATTCTAATAATTCCATGCTTGGACCTACTATATAATTAACTAGAGCGGTTCTCGGCTTTCGCGGTTCTCGGCTTCGCGGTTCTCGGCTTTCGCGGTTCTCGGATTTTGCGGTTGTTGGATTTGAAGGTTTGTATGATTTTGGACAAAACCTAACTGGGTCTATTTTGTTGGTTGTCGATGGCTGTCGATGACTCAGTCAAAGTTTTAGTTAATTGCTGCTTGTTGACATATTTTTTGGGAGATATAAGTGATTATATAATGCACTACATTTAGGTATCACAAATGTGTATCTGATTTGTTGAATTTTTAAATATTGACTCTTAAGCATTTGTATTTGAAGGGTGGAAGCAATTAGATGTGATATAGCGATAGCAATACAAACATGTAAGAGAATGAGTGTACACTTAGCACAAAAAGTCCACGACCAGTTGCTTCTATGTTGGCTAATCCAAACTCTATAATGGGTACTAAAAATCTGAGGTTTGAATGAAATTGGCAAATTTATGTTGCGTAGTTTAATATCTCTTTCATAAAGAGTGTTATGAAGTTATGATGTGTTCAATAAACACAAGTAATAGCAACATTTGGGTTCGTATTGGGATATCATTGATTTGCATCACATATGCATTATCCAGTGTGTGCTGTCAGGTTTGGGGATGAATGGTTAGCACTTTAGCAGGCATTGACAGGGAGTCGGTGCTCATACCTTTTCAATGTGTAATCACACACTAAGCAAGGAGATCCCATTGAAACCCGCTATAGTGCAAAAATCGTTTTGGTAGGTGTGGTCGATTGAAGAGTTATAACATCAACATAATTCACTTGATTTGTATGAGAAGTAATTTGCTCGTGAAATGTATATCTCGGGGTTTTGGGCTGTTGATTGATTCTGGATTAGCTAATTTCAAAGCGCCTGGTCAGGGTTTTTGTATTAGGTGTATATCGTGGCTCTTACCTGTTTTGTGAACTATAACTTCATCGCCTAAGCTGGTGGCATACACAATTGTGTGCTGGTATTGATGATGTGCATTGGAATAACAGTATTGATGATGGACATTGGAATAATATTTCGCCTTTAGTGACTCATATACACACTACGGGTGAAATGTTACTGCAGTGGCAATCATCTGTTATATTGTCCACTTCTTTGTCTTCTATCTGTTGATGACAGTTGATGGCTTCATCAGCTTGTAATCCATTGCTTCATCTTCAGTTTATGGTTTCATCTGGTTTGTATTTCACTCCTATATACCGATGACTGTTGATGGCGTCCGCTGTCTTGTAGACTACCCTTACATGTTCTATTTACTGATGACAGTTTGTGGCTTCATCTGTTATGAGGACGACGCATTCATCTCATATCTACTGATACCAGTTAAGACTTGATTTGTTTTTAGTCCATTCATCATCTATTATTTTTTATGACAGTTCATGGCTTCATCTGTTTTGTAGTCCACCCTTTCATATTTTATCTATTGTTGATTATTCATGGATTCTTCTGCTATGTAGTACAATCATTCTTCTAACTATCGATGAGAGTTCATAGCTGTATTGGTGGTAAAGTATCTACTGATGAAAGTTTTGACTCTATCTGCTCTGTAGTTCACTCCTTTAGCTACTTATACTATGACTGTTTACGCCCTCGTCTGTTATTTAGAATACTCTTCATTCTTATCTATTGACAGTTCATGACTCCATCTCTTTTGTAGTCCACCCATTTATCTACTGATGACAGTTGTTTTTTCGTTTGTTTTGTAATGCAATTCCTTTTTACTCTGTTCGTGGTTTCATCTGTTGACAGTTCATGGCTTGATCTGTTTTGTAATGCATTTGTTATCTCCTATGTATTGATTACAGTTCATAGCGTCATATGGTTTGTAGTTCTCTCCTTCATTGCCTATTTACTGATGACAGTTCATTGCTGCAAATATTTAGAAGTATGCTCCTTCATCTCCTGGCTACTGATGATTGTTCATGGCTTCGTGTGTTATGATGTCCATTCCTTCATCACCTATTTACTGATGACAGATCATGACTCCATCTGTTTTGTAATCCACCTCCTATTTACTATTGACAAATCATGGTCATTTTATTGCTTCATCTGTTTTGTAATCCACTCCTTTCCACTGATGACATTTAATGGTGTCATCTGTCTTGTAGACCACCCTACACTTTTTATCTACTGATGACAGTAGATGGCTTCTTTTGTTATGCAGTGCCCTCCTTCATAACCTGTCTGTGTGTTCGTGACTTCTTCTGTTTTGTAGTTCACTCCTTTCTACTGATGCCATTTAATGGTGTTTTATGTCTTGTAGATCATCCTACACCTTTTATCTACTGATGTCAGTAGATGGCTTCTTATTCTGTTATGCAGTGACCTCCTTTGTCATCTGTCTATGAGTTTGGACTTCATCTGTTTTATAAGCCACTCGTTTCTACTGATGACATGTAGTGGTGTCATCTGTCTTGTAGACCACCCTTCACCTTTTATCTACTGATGACAGTAGATGGCTTCTTCTGTTATGCAGTGCCCTCCTTCATCACCTGTGCATGAGTTCGTGACTTCATCTGTTTTGTAATCCACTCCTTTCCACTGATGATATATAATGGTGTCATCTGTCTTGTAGACCACCCTTCACCTTTTGTCTACTGATGGCAGTAGATGGCTTCTTCTGTTATGCAGTACCCGCCGTCATCACCTGTCAATGAGTTCGTGACTTCATCTGTGTTGTAACTAATTCCTTTCTACTTATGACATTTAATGGTGTCATCTGTTTTGTAGACCACCCTACACCTATTATTTATTGGTGACAGTAGATGGCTTCTTATGTTGTGCATTGCCCTCCTTCATCACCTGTCTATGAGTTCGTGACTTCATCTATTTTGTAAGCCACTCCTTTCTACTGATGACGTTTAATGGTGTCAACTGTCTTGTAGACCACCCTTTTATCTGTTGATGACAGTAGATGGCTTCATCTGTTATGCAGTGCCCTCCTTCATCATCTGTCTATGAGTTCGTGACTTCATCTGTTTTGTAATCCACTCCTTTCCACTGATGCCATTTATTGGTGTCATCTGTCTTGCAGAGATCACCGTACACTTTTTATTTACTGATGACAATAGATGGCTTCTTCTGTTATGCAGTGTCCTCCTTCATCACCTGTGTGGAAGTTCGTGACTTCATCTGTTTTGTAATCCACTCCTTTCCACTGATGCCATGTAATGGTGTCAGCTGTCATGTAGACCACCCTTCACCTTTTATCTACTGATGACAGTAGATGGCTTCATCTGTTATGCAGTGCCCTCCTCCATCACCTGTCTATGAGTTCGTGACTTCATCTGTTTCGTAAGCCACTCCTTTCTACTGATGCCATTTATTGGTGTCATCTGTCTTGTAGACCACCCTTCACATTTTATCTACTGGTGAGAGTAGATGGCTTCATCTGTTATGCAGTGTCCTCCTTCATCACCTGTCTGTGTTCGTGACTTCATTTGTTTCGCAATCCGCTCCTTTCTACTGATGCCATTTATTGGTGTCATCTGTCTTGTAGACCACCCTTCACATTTTATCTACTGATGACAGTACATGGCTTCATCTGTTATGCAGTGTCCTCCTTCATCACCTGTCTATGTGTTCGTGACTTCATTTGTTTCGCAATCCGCTCCTTTCCACTGATGCCATTTATTGGTGTCATCTGTCTTGTAGAGATCACCGTACACTTTTTATTTACTGAGGACAGTAGATGGCTTCATCTGTTATGCAGTGCCCTCCTTCATCATCTGTCTATGAGTTTGTGACTTCATCTGTTTTGTAATCCACTCCTTTCCACTGATGCCATTTATTGGTGTCATCTGTCTTGTAGAAATCATCGTACACTTTTTATTTATTGATGACAATAGATGGCTTCTTCTGTTATGCAGTGTCCTCCTTCATCACCTGTGTGGGAGTTCGTGACTTCATCTGTTTCGTAAGCCACTCCTTTCTACTGATGCCATTTATTGGTGTCATCTGTCTTGTAGACCACCCTTCACATTTAATCTACTGATGACAGTAGATGGCTTCATCTGTTATGCAGTGTCCTCCTTCATCACCTGTCTATGAGTTTGGACTTCATCTGTTTTGTAATCCACTCCTTTCTACTGATGACATTAATGGTGTCATCTGTTTTGTAGAACACCTTTTATCTGTTGATGACAGTAGATGGCTTCATCATCACTGATGCCATGTAATGGTGTCAGCTGTCATGTAGATCACCCTACACCTTTTATCTACTGATGACAGTAGATGGCTTCATCTGTTATGCAGTATCCTCCTTCAACACCTGTCGATGTGTTCGTGACTTCATCTGTTTAGCAATCCACTCCTTTCCACTGATGCCATGTAATGGTGCCATCTGTCATGTAGACCACCCTTCACCTTTTGTCTACTGATGACAGTAGATGGCTTCTTCTGTTATGCAGTGTCCTCCTTCATCACCTGTCTATGAGATCGTGACTTCATCTGTTTTGTAATCCAATCTTTTCTACTGATGACATTAATGGTGTCATCTGTCTTGTAGACCACCCTACACCTTTTATTTGTTGGTGACAGTAGATGGCTTCTTCTGTTATGCAGTGCCCTTTTTCATCACATGTTAATGAGTTCGTGACTTCATCTGTTTTATAATCCACTCCTTTCTACTGATGACATTTAATGGTGTCATCTGTTTTGTAGAACACCTTTTATCTGTTGATGACAGTAGATGGCTTCATCTGGTATGCAGTGCCCTCCATCATCATTTGTCTATGAGTTTCGATTTCATCTGTTTTGTAATCCACTATATTCTACTAATGACATTTAATGTCGTCATCTGTCGTGTAGACCACCCTACATTTTTATCTACTGATGACAGTAGATGGCTTCTTCTGTTATGCAGTGCCCTTTTTCATCACATGTTCATGAGTTCGTGACTTCATCTGTTTTGTAATCCTCTCCTTTCTACTGATGCCATTTATTGGTGTCATCTGTCTTGTAGAGACCACCCTACACTTTATAGCTACTGATGTCAATAGATGGCTTCTTCTGTTTTGCAGTGTCCTCCTTCATCACCTGTCTATGAGTTCGTGACTTCATCTGTTTTGTAATCCACTCCTTTCTACTGATGACATTTAATGGTTTCATCTGTCTTGTAGACCACCCTACACTTTTTTATCTACTGATGAAAGTAGATGGCCTCTTCTGTTATGCAGTGCCCTCCTTCATCACCTGTAACCTGTCTATTAGTTCGTGACTTCATCTCTTTTGTAATCCACTCCTTTCTACTGGTGGCATTTAATGGTGCCATCTGTCTTGTAGACCACCCTACACTTTTGATCTGCTGATGATAGTAGATGGCTACCTCTGTGCCCTCCTTCATCCCCTGTCTATGAGTTCGTGACTTCATCTGTTTTGTAATCCACTCCTCTCTACTGATGACATTTAATGGTGTCATCTGTCTTGTAGACCACCCTACACTTTTTATCTATTGATGACAGTAGATGGCTTCTTTTGTTATGCAGTGCTCTCCATCACCTGTCTATGAGTTCGTGACTTCATCTGTTTTGTAATCCACTCCTTTCTACTGATGACATTTAATGGTGTCATCTGTCTTGTAGACCACCCTACACTTTTTATCTACTGATGACAGTAGATGGCCTCTTCTGTTATGCAGTGCCCTCCTTCATCACCTGTAACCTGTCTATGAGTTCGTGACTTCATCTGTTTTGTAATCCACTCCTTTCTACTGGTGGCATTTAATGGTGCCATCTGTATTGTAGACCACCCTAAACTTTTTATCTACTGATGACAGTAGATGGCTTCTTTTGTTATGCAGTGCTCTCCATCACCAGTCTACGAGTTCGTGACTTCATCTGTTTTGTAATCCACCCCTTTCTACTGATGACATTTAATGGTGTCATCTGTCTTGTAGACCACCCTTTACCTTTTATCTACTGATGACAGTAGATTGCTTCGCCTGTTATGCAGTGCCCTCCGTCATCACCTGTCTATGAGATCGTGACTTCATCTGTTTTGTAATCCACTCCTTTCTACTGATGACATTTAATGGTGTCATCTGTCTTGTAGACCACCCTACACTTTTATCTACTGATGACAGTAGATGGCTTCGTCTGTTATGCAGTGCCCTCCTTCTTCACCTGTAACGTGTCTATGAGTTCGTGACTTCATCTGTTTTGTAATCCACTCCTTTCTACTGGTGGCATTTAATGGTGCCATCTGTCTTGTAGACCACCCTAAACTTTTTATCTACTGATGACAGTAGATGGCTTCTTTTGTTATGCAGTGCTCTCCATCACCAGTCTACGAGTTCGTGACTTCATCTGTTTTGTAATCCACCCTTTCTACTGATGACATTTAATGGTGTCATCTGTCTTGTAGACCACCCTTTACCTTTTATCTACTGATGACAGTAGATTGCTTCGCCTGTTATGCAGTGCCCTCCGTCATCACCTGTCTATGAGATCGTGACTTCATCTGTTTTGTAATCCACTCCTTTCTACTGATGACATTTAATGGTGTCATCTGTCTTGTAGACCACCCTACACTTTTTATCTACTGATGACAGTAGATGGCTTCGTCTGTTATGCAGTGCCCTCCGTCATCACCTGTCTATGAGATCGTGACTTCATCTGTTTTGTAATCCACTCCTTTCTACTGATGCCATTTAATGGTGTCATCTGTCTTGTAGACCACCCTATACTTTTTATCTACTGATGACAGTAGATGGCTTCTTTTGTTATGCAGTGCCCTCCTTCATCATCTGTCTGTGTGTTCGTGACTTCATCTGTTTTGTAATCCACTCCTTTCTACTGATGACATGTAATGGTGTCATCTGTCTTGTAGACCACCCTACACTTTTTATCTACTGATGACAGTTGATGGCTTCTTTTGTTATGCAGTGTCCTCCTTCATCACCTGTCTATGTGTTCGTGACTTCATCTGTTTTGTAGTTCACTCCTTTGTACTGATGCCATTTCATGGTGTTTTATGTCTTGTACATCATCCTACACCTTTTATCTACTGATGTCAGTAGATGGCTTCTTATTCTGTTATGCAGTGCCCTCCTTCATCATCTGTCTATGAGTTCGTGACTTCATCTGTTTCGTAATCCTCTCCTTTCCACTGATGCCATTTATTGGTGTCATCTGTCTTGTAGAGACCACCCTACACTTTTTACCTACTGATGAAAGTAGATGGCCTCTTCTGTTATGCAGTGCCCTCCTTCTTCACCTGTAACCTGTCTATGAGTTCGTGACTTCATCTGTTTTGTAATCCACTCCTTTCTACTGGTGACATTTAATGGTGCCATCTGTCTTGTAGACCACCCTACACCTTTGATCTACTTATGATAGTAGATGGCTACTTCTGTGCCCTCCTTCATCCCCTGTCTATGAGTTCGTGACTTCATCTGTTTTGTAATCCACTCCTTTCTCTACTGGTGACATTTAATGGTGTCATCTGTTTTTAGACCATCCTCCACCTTTTATCTATTGATGACAGTATATGGCATCCACTGTCATGACTGTTATGCAGTGCCCTCCTGCATCGCCTGTCTATGAGTTCGTGACTTCATCTGTTTTGTTATCTACTCCTTTCCACTAATGAGATTTCATTGTGTTTTGTAATCCACTCCTTTCTACTAATGACATTTAATGGTGTCATCTGTCTTGTAGACCACCCTACACTTTTGATCTACATCAGTCTGTCTTGTAGACCACCCTTCACCTTCTATCTACTGATGACAGTAGATGGCTTCTTCTGTTATGCAGTGCCCTCCTTCATCATCTCTATATGAGATCGTGACTTCATCTGTTTTGTAATCCACTCCTTTCTACTGGTGGCATTTAATGGTGCCATCTGTCTTGTAGACCACCCTACACTTTTGATCTACTAATGATAGTAGATGGCTACTTCTGTGCCCTCCTTCATCCCCTGTCTATGAGTTCGTGACTTCATCTGTTTTGTAATCCACTCCTTTCTACTGATGACATTTAATGGTTTCATCTGTCTTGTAGACCACGCTACACTTTTTATCTTCTGACTGATGAAAGTAGATGGCCTCTTCTGTTATGCAATGCCCTCCTTCATCAACTGTAACCTGTCTATGAGTTCGTGACTTCATGTGTTTTGTAATTTACTCCTTTCTAATAGTGACATTTAATGGTGTCATCTGTCTTGTAGACCACTCTTCACCTTTTATCTACTGATGACAGTAGATGGCTACTTCTGTTATGCAGTGCCCTCCTTCATCACCTGTGCATGAGTTGGTGACTTTATCTGTTTTGTAATCCACTCCTTTCCACTGATGATATATAATGGTGTCATCTGTCTTGTTGTAGACCACCCTTCACCTTTTGTCTACTGATGGTAGTAGATGGCTTCTTCTGTTATGCAGTACCCTCCGTCATCACCTGTCAATGAGTTCGTGACTTCATCTGTGTTGTAACCCATTCCTGTTCACTTGTGACATTTAATGGTGTCATCTGTTTTGTAGACCACCCTACACCTATTATTTACTGATGACAGTAGATGGCTTGTTATGTTATGCAGTGCCCTCCTTCATCACCTGTCTATGTGTTCGTGACTTCATCTGTTTTGTAATCCACTCCTTTCTACTGATGACGTTTAATGTTGTCAACTGTCTTGTAGACCACCCTTTTATCTGTTGATGACAGTAGATGGCTTCATCTGTTATGCAGTGCCCTCCTTCATCATCTGTCTATGAGTTCGTGACTTCATCTGTTTTGTAAGCCACTCCTTTCCAAATTTAAAAAGTGGGGTGACGGGGATGAGACGCAACCTGAAATCTTATATCCAGAATTCATGAGATACTAAGAGATATTACTATAAAACAACAATCAGTTGTTGAAGGATATCAAAGTGTCATAGACGGGAGCCACTGTAACAACTATCAATATTGTTCAGTTATAAAAGTATAGAGTATAAGTCATGCTGGGGTTGTGTAAGGGACTACAAGGAATGGGTGTGTGTGTGTGGGGGGGGGGGGGGGGGGGAGGGTGCAACCTGAAAACTAAATTCAGGAACACGTGGTCTCTTAATAAAGAGATAATAATATCTATCACAACCATTAGTTGTTGGAAGATATAAACGTGTCGTAATAGAAAGTTCATTCTACTCAACATTGTTCAGCTGTAGTAGAGGTCTAATTAAATGGAGGTCAAGCTAACACGATAGAGAGTACATGTATATATGGGAGGGGGCGGGAGGGGAGCGGGGCGGGAGAAGATATATTGTAAACAATGCAAATGTTGGTTTATTCTGTATTCTAGAACAACCGGGATATATTTTAAAAAAGTGGGGTGACGGGGATGAGACGCAGCATGTGGGGTGGGGCGGGAGGGGGGGGGGGGGGGGGGCGGGAGAGGATATATAATTTTAACAAGACAAATGTTAGTTTATTCCGTATTATAGAACAAACGGGATATATTTAAAAAGAGGGGTGACGGGGATGAGACGTAGTATGTGGGGCGGGAGAAGATATATTTTAAACTTGACAAATGTTTGTTTATTCCGTATTATAGAACAAACGGGATATGTTTAAAAAATGGGGTGACGGGGATGAGTCGCAGAATGTGGGGTGGGGGGCGGGAGGGGTGGGAGCGGAAAAAGATATATTGTAAATATGACAAATGTTGGTTTATTCCGTATTATAGAACAAACGGGATATATCTAAAAAGAGGGGTGACGGGGATGAGACGTAGCATGTGGGGGTGGGAGCGGGAGAAGATGTATTTTAAACTTGACAAATGTTTGTTTATTCCGTATTATAGAACAAACGGGATATGTTTAAAAAGTGGGGTAACGGGGATGAGACGCAGAATGTGGGGGGGGGGGGCGGGAGGGGTGGGAGCTGGGAAAGATATATTGTATATATGATAAATGTTGGTTTATTCCGTATTATAGAACAAACGGGATATATTTAAAAAGAGGGGTGACGTGTATGAGACGTAGCTTGTGGGGGCGGGAGGGGGGGGGGGGGAAAGAAGATATATTTATAGCAAGACAAATGTTAGTTTATTCCTTATTATAGAACAAACGGGATATATTTAAAATGAAGGGTGACTTGTACCAGGTGCTCGTGATTTGTGAAAGTAAGGTTTATTCCGTATCGGAATTATAAGGGGTACCAGGCGCTCGTGATTTGTAAAAGTTAGGTTTATTCCGTATCGGAATTATAAGGAGGGTGGGGGGGGGGGGGGGGGGGGGGTTGACGGAGATGAGACGTGACCTGAGATCTAATATGAGGAATTTATCCTGGGGTAATAAAGAGATATTTCTAACACAACAATTAGTTGTTGAAAGAAGTAAATGTATTTATTTTACAGGGAGTAACTTTTACAACTATGAACATTTGTTCAGTTATAAGAGTGTATTAATATAAAATGTCATGTTGGGTTTGAGTAAGGGACAAAGAGGACGGGTATAGGTGGGGTAATAAACGGTATGTATCATGTGCTTCGGCTCTCGGGTGATTTGTGAAAGTTTGGTTTATTCCGTATCGGAATAATAGTTGGAGATGGTAAAAGTGATATTATCACTCCTAGAAAATGGACAAAATCAACCAATTGATATAAAAATATAAGGTGAACAGCTTACAGATTAGATATCTGTTAATAGTAAGAATGGGAAGTAGCTGGTAGTAAATCGAACAAACTGTAATTGGACTGCTCTACAAGATAATAATATCTTTAAAAGCAAAGAAGTAGCCGGCAATATATGCATATTTCGGGAGCGGCCAAACTCCCTCATCAGTTGCCAGGGACCATGCCTAGTGATTCGGTATTATTATACTCAAATCTAAGGCGAGGTTAACGTGCTTTCGCTTGGTATATTAACCCGTGTTATGTATGACAGTTGTATTTACATAGTCATATCTACATAGACCGAAACATGCCGCGTGGAACCAGTATTCGGTTATGAAGCCTTTCCACGGTTGCATTTGGAATGTAGGTCTAATGCATTTGGGGAGCCATTGTAGATAGAGAATATGGCAGCATATATCGACTTTGGATAATTGTGTCGGGTTATGCTCAGTGTAGGTCAATCTACTATAAAGTCGGGGTGTCAATTCCCCTCATCAGCTAGACCTTCAGCGATATGTTAGTAACAACATATCTCTGGTCGTGTATACAAGTTACTAATAGTAATACGTAACTATATCGTATTATCTTTGCAAATATTTTGCTTGATATAAGACCTGATATATCCAGTTGGAACACCTTTCTACGGATACCTGTGCTTCATTAGCATCCGGTCTGGAGGGTATGCTGTTCAGGATAGAAATCATATAACACTACAGTCTAAGGATTCGACTACATGTACAACATTACAGGCAAATCATGCCTAAATGTACTACGTGTATACTCAATCCTGACTGTGCTGTGTGGTCTGCGGGTGCAATTGGTTGATAAAGGGTAGACTTGCTTCAAGTCTCTCTTGTTAGTCATTTCCATCTTCCATCTTATTTTTGCTAATTACCTTTTAGTATGCCAATCATGACACTTTACAATAATGTCCTTAAATATAAGGTCACACCATTGACCCTAGCCACCACTGTTGAGCCATATTACTAATCTACCCCAGTCACCGGATCTACCCAAGTTACTGATTGATCATAGCCACTGTTGCACCATATTACTAATCTACCCCAGTCACTGAACTACCCATCTGCTCGCCCACCGAATTTAATTGGCCACAGGCCCTAGAGAAATGGGGCAGTGGATTGGCTCACAATTTTCCCTTCAGCATTATTTGAAACACTGTAGAACTAATTACAGAAGTACCAAGGCTGGTCGGGCGAGTGGATGTGTAGGTATGTAGGCTGGGACACAGTCTGCTTATTGTACCTGTATACAGTTAGCAAAATTGTTCTGTGGCAGGAAATAATAAGTACAGCAGTTTCAACTGTAGTAGTATAGTGTAAAAGGGGGTGAGTGATCAGCCTGGAACGCGAGTGGATGTGTAGGTATGTAGGCTGGGACACAGTCTGCTTTTATTGTACCTGTATACAGTTAGCAAAATTGTTCTGTGGCAGGAAATAATAAGTACAGCAGTTTCAACTGTAGTAGTATGTAGTTATTATTCCTATATTTAAGAAAGGAGATCGCAACGATCTTTAATAATTACAGGGGTATTACTCTTACATGTTGTATATCAAAAGTTTTTAATAGGATTATTGCCAATACAATTTCAGGTTTTCTTGAAGATAATGATGCTCTATCGGAAGTCCAAGGGGGATTTAGAAAAAATTATCGGTGTGAAGATCACATTTTCACTTTGAAAAATATTGTAGCGAGTAGGCGTGATGATGGGAAACACACATATATGGCTTTCTTAGATTTTCGAAAGGCATTTGACACAGTATGGAGGGATGGGCTTTTGAAAGCGGCATGGAATATTGGTATAAGAGGCACTCTATGGAAATTGATTGATTATATGTATACTAATGTACAGGCGAAAGTTAAATTCGGTAATATTGAAACTGAATTCTTTAACATTGAGGAAGGCGTAAAGCAGGGATGTGTTTTATCTCCGATTCTCTTCTGCATATATATAAACGAATTCCAAAAATTACTTAAGTCACATAAATTAGGTGTAAAATTCTGTAATGTCCAAATGAGTAGTCTCTTTTGGGCCGATGATATTGTACTTTTAGCTAACAATGATTATGAGCTTCAGAAAATGCTTGATCTAGCCGCTACCTTTGCACACAGATGGAAACTAAGTTTTAATCATGACAAGTCAAACGTATTAATAGTAGGTAAGCGTATGAACGCTTTTAAATTATGGAAATTAGGGGATAATTATATATCTGAAGTAAATAGTTATAAATATCTTGGTGTCACATTTTCTAGGAATCTTTCCGATCACAACCATATTAATGACATTATTAAGAAGGGCAACCGCTTAATTGGTTATGTGAAATCTATTATTGATGGACAAGATGACTTTAAAAGGGTCTATTATGGAGATTTGTTATGGAAAACCCTAGTATTACCGGCTATAAATTATGCCTCCGCTATCTGGGTTCCTGGTGGTGCTAACGATACCAAACGCATTGAATCCTTGCAATATCAAATGGCCAGGGCTATTCTAAAAGCTCCAAGAAATACCCCTTTGGAATGTTTACTGGGCGACCTAGGGTGGTAACCGATTGAGGTAATTAATAATAACCATCGTATTAAGTATCTCAACAGACTTCGGCACTTACAACGTTTTCGTTGGCCTAACATTGTCTTTAATGAAATGTATTCTATATATAATGATAAGTGTAAGTCTACTAGTAATTGTTTAAGATGGAAATGGTTTAAACATATTGAAAATTCACTGGTTGACTGTGGTATGGATCATATATTTAAGGATAATTTGTATGATAGTCGCTCATGGATTAAGAATTTCAGTAATATCAGTGTAAATAACTCTAATGATAAGTGGTTAGTTTCTGCTATGGCAAAGTCATCTTTGAGGGATTATGTACTGTACAAGAGTAAACCTAGTTTAGAAACGTATTTATTATGCAAATTAGATTTCTATGGGGCTGCGATTAAGTTCAAAGCACGCTCTAATACCCTGACACTTAACAGTCGTGTGCATTCATGGAAAGCAGATATAAATATCATATGTCCTCTTTGTAATAAAGAGACAGAGGATCTTAAACACTTCTTATTTTTATGTTCTGCTCTTAATGACATTAGAGTCGATGAGTATCGAAAATTAGAGATTAAACTCTTATCTCATGATCTTGAACCTTTCTGGAGCATATTTATTGCTAGCAATCTAACTATTAAAATGTGTTTTATGCTAGGTTTCTCTGATGAAACTCTCTCTGTAAGCGATGACTTTCCCTTACTACCAATATTTGATGTGTTTTGTAAGTCATATTTGAAACGTGCATGGGCTGCACGTACTGCTATAATTAGCTCACTATGATTCTTGTTGCCATTTATAATTTTGTAAATTGTTTGTATATAATTTTCACTCTGTTTTTCATATTGTGTGTATGGACGCATTCGCCAAGTTGGCGGATGCCACTGTTCTGAAAGTGTATGTCCGAATAAATAAATAAATAAATAAATAAATAAATATAGTGTAAAAGGGGGTGAGTGATCAGCCTGGAACGCGAGTGGATGTGTAGGTATGTAGGCTGGGACACAGTCTGCTTATTGTACCTGTATACAGTTAGCAAAATTGTTCTGTGGCAGGAAATAATAAGTAC
This sequence comes from Ophiura sarsii, assembly GCA_035610835.1. Lineage (NCBI taxonomy): Eukaryota > Metazoa > Echinodermata > Ophiuroidea > Amphilepidida > Ophiuridae > Ophiura > Ophiura sarsii. Next base: position 22,332 of record JAYJML010000573.1, read on the forward strand.
AGCAGTTTCAACTATAGTAGTATAGTGTAAAAGGGGGTGAGTGATCAGCCTGGAACCAAGGCTAGATAAAGGGAAGGGCTTGCGAGAACAAAGGAGCTTAAAGAGTGAGGTCAAAGGTGAAGTGTATAGTGCTTGACTATGAAGAGGCGAGGATCTCTAGGGTGGGTCATATATTTGCTTACTATAAGTTCGGAGATGGACGAATGCGAGTATGTATGGGGGGGGGGGGGGGGGGGGGGGGGAGGGGCGGGAGAAGGTATATTGTTTATTCCGTATTATATATAGAACAAACGGGATGGATTATGGGCTATTTTGTTTTGGTCTGAGACCGGGAGGAATTTTGTGGAGTGTATAGAGGGTATTATACACTATAGTCATGACTTTAATATGGGAACATGTTAAAATACGGTAAACATGTTATGGATTCGGAATAACATAGGTGCGCGTTTTGGAGGGGTGTGGAAGCATGAATTCTAAAATACAGATAACGTTAAAAAGTGGGGTGACGGGGATTCCAAGCCAAAATGTACCTCTATCATAGCAAAACCGGGTAAAATAGCAAAACATTTAACCAAAAAAAAGCAATGTCATAAGGCCAAAATATATCTCAAATGTGGCAAAGAAGTCAGGGGTTTTCTTAAAAAAAACACACATTTTAATAGAAGCAAAAATGTATCTCAGTCTTGGCAAAATAATGTCAAGAAGTCTATTTTGCGTCGCGCACATGCCCCAAAAGATGAAATTTGGGACCAGCCCTTGTGTGACTTCACTTCTTGTTGTCCGTTTCGGGAGGGGCGGTTGGGTGGATAGATGTTTTAGAACTTCAAAATATTTACATTTCTTTTTAGAAAATATTAGTCAAAAGTACACATCAAATGGGTTCGAAAATTGAAGAAAAAATCCAATTCTGAGGGGGGGGGGGGGGGGGGGGGCACATCACACCTCAGACCCCTCCCTCGTTCGAGCTTTTAAACCATTTATACTTAAATCAAGAATATATTAGTATAATTATGCTCAACTTCTTTCGAGCATTTAAAAACAAAATATTTATTAGAAATGAAGAGGTGGCTTTTCGATAAAATGTTGGTTAAAAGTACTAAATCGCACCATAACTTCGAAAATTGAAAAACAAATCCAAGCACAGATCCCAGCATATCAAGGAAATAATGACGTAGCCAGAGGGTAAGATAGGCCGACCACTCCTTCTCCCCGTCCCCCAATTTTGCCATTGTCGCCTTAATTTTGATAAGAGAAATCATGGTTAAATTATGACGTTCAAATACAAAGATAGCATTTTTTGTTGTATGAGCCTCTTCACAATTCTGAGGGGAGGGGCACACCCCCCTCAGACCCCCCCCCCCCTGAAAAACAAATCCAAGCACAGATCCCA
>JAYJML010000486.1:0-29759 GCA_035610835.1 Ophiura sarsii
TGGAATGTTTTGAAAGAGAGCTAAACATTTTTAATAAAATCGAGTAAATATTTTAGATTCATAAACAATCCCTTGCTACACGTGAAATAATGTATTACTATACTAGCAAAGTCTAGCAATAACGGATCTGATTGGTTTACGGGGAGTTTCCGTGCATTGCTTACGCTCCTTTGTCTACAGTCATATTTCAACTACAGTGCGGCACCGGAAACCGACGGGGTTCACTGAAGCAGTCGACTCGCTCAGGATCCGCTCTAGGATCCCTAATTTGCATATTGGCGCATATAAATACCGCGGGTTATCACCAACACAAACATTACAGTATTGAACTCAACAATTTAGAATCATGGCTCCTAAAGCAAGCGGTAAAGGTGCAAAGAAGGCAGGCAAGGCCAAGGGCCGTCCACCAGGTAGTGGTACAGGAAAGAGACGCAAGCGAAGAAAGGAAAGCTACGGCATCTACATCTACAAGGTGTTGAAACAGGTGCATCCCGATACCGGTATCTCAAGCCGTGCCATGAGCATCATGAACAGCTTTGTCAACGACATCTTCGAGCGTATTGCCGGTGAAGCTTCCCGTTTAGCTCTCTACAACAAGAAGGCCACCATCTCCAGCCGTGAAGTCCAGACTGCTGTCCGTCTACTTCTGCCCGGCGAGCTCGCCAAACACGCTGTCAGTGAAGGAACTAAGGCTGTCACCAAATACACCACCTCCAAGTAAACTTGTCGTCCGACACAAAAACACAACGGCTCTTTTCAGAGCCACCCTATCTTCCAAGAAGAGATTATTTTGAACAGTATCTTAAATGTTAGTGAATGTATAGAACAGTCCAACAATTGGTTTAGAAAAAACAAATCTAATCGATGTGCGTTTTCAATGTCCTTGTAATTTTCCCATATACTATTATGATTTAATACATTATTTTCACATTGACAATAAATGGTAGCCTATATACTTAATAATAATGCAGTAATAAATTATCAAATGTGTACGTCTTTACGTGATTTTTGTGTGTGCGATACGAAGCACAACAATTCAATTTCAATTCATGTTTTTCTGGTTTTTTTTTCTCTCAATCTCAAAATACTGACAATAATATTTAAAACGAAAAGAAGCAAAATGGCGCGGACTTTATTGGGGGCTCAACCGGGACCGCTGTGTTACGCGCTTGGTTCTATAATACGCCCTCCTCGACCTGTATGTTTTTTCTCCCACGTCCGCTTAGACACGATATATAAAAGCGGCGCAGAGCGGACTTCATTATTAGTCTTGAAATTATCCAAGAAATAACTCAACATGTCTGGACGAGGTAAAGGAGGAAAGGGACTCGGAAAGGGAGGCGCCAAACGTCATCGAAAGGTTTTGCGTGATAACATCCAGGGTATCACCAAACCAGCTATCCGTCGTCTGGCTCGCCGTGGTGGTGTCAAACGTATTTCTGGTCTGATTTACGAAGAGACCCGTGGAGTCCTGAAGGTGTTCCTTGAGAACGTCATCCGTGATGCTGTCACTTACTGCGAGCACGCAAAGAGGAAGACCGTCACCGCTATGGACGTAGTCTACGCCTTGAAACGCCAGGGACGTACACTGTACGGATTCGGCGGTTAGATTGTTGCATTTTGCTTCATTCCAACAAACAAACGGCTCTTTTTAGGGCCACTAACATTCCCAAAGAGAGATAATATGCGTCTGTTTATTACTATTTGTTGTGTCAATCATAGTAAATAATAATCAAGAACCAAATATTTATGCCTTATATGATAATAATATTAAAGTTCAGTTCAATTTGATTTTTGATGTGCTTCCATCTCCATAATTATACAAAAACCAATCACAATGTTATAAATAAATACAACGCGATAGTATAAATTGTCACAATACAAGTGTATATTAATAACTTCTTAAATTAAAGGATCGTGCCTATTTTAAAGTAGGTATTGAATTTAGGCCCACGGACATAGAACTCAAAAAATGATATAATAAAGTCATCCGTGGTCTCTTGTGATTTCTATTTATTTTCCCAATAGTGTAGTTGAGTATCCGCCAAGTTCAATTTTATTGTCAATAGGGCATAACAAAAAACTATTTTTTTCTCTTCTTTTCTCGAATCTCGTTCCCCGGGGTACCGAGAGCTGATTGCATGAATGCATTGATCGTTGCCGCTAGAATAGTGTTGGTGTCGTCTGGACCAATTGGAGACTCGGCTTTATTGACCAATCGTACGACTCGCTTCGGTAACCAATCAGCAATGACGGCGCAATTTGTGAAAGAGAAAACGGCTGGTTTTTGGTATATAAAGAGTCGCCGTGGTTTGTTTATACCATATTCATTTGAATTTTGAAATAATAGAATGGCACGTACCAAGCAAACCGCACGTAAATCTACCGGGGGAAAGGCTCCTCGTAAGCAGCTGGCCACCAAGGCAGCTCGCAAATCCGCACCGGCTACCGGCGGCGTAAAGAAGCCCCATCGTTACAGGCCCGGTACCGTGGCTCTCCGTGAGATCCGTCGCTACCAGAAGAGCACCGAGCTTCTCATCCGAAAGCTGCCCTTCCAGCGTCTAGTCCGTGAGATCGCCCAGGATTTCAAGACCGAGCTTCGATTCCAGAGCTCTGCCATCATGGCACTTCAGGAGGCCAGCGAAGCTTACTTGGTCGGTCTTTTCGAAGACACCAACCTGTGTGCCATCCACGCCAAACGTGTCACTATCATGCCAAAGGACATTCAGTTGGCACGTCGCATCCGTGGTGAGCGCGCATAAGTTGTATCCAACTTGTGTTGCACACATCAATCAAAGGCTCTTTTCAGAGCCACCATAACTTCAAAAAAGAGATTTGTGTCCTGTTGTTGCTATTGGTTTTTTAATTTTATTTGAGTGTACAAAGATTCCACAAGCAGTCTGGTACTACTAAACACTTCGTATAATTTTGTCCCCCCAAAAGTATGACTCATTTCTTTCTATACCCATTGACAGTAAGCCTACATTCATATCTATAAAACGAAAGGGAATAGCGACCATTTAGAACAAACATTGTAATCAAGTTGATAATTTAAAGCAAAAAATAGGAGAAAACAAAATAAATGACAATAACAATATTTGCATCGAACACGTTCGTACATATACCGTAGACTCAGCCCAGTTGAGCGTTAAAACACTTTCCACGCGGCTGTTAGTTTTACCGTATACAAAACAGATTATTCAGCAATTGTCAAAGTCTATCTCAAGGATTACTGAACCAATACTAGGCATATTGGTATGTATTTCAAGGCATTTCTCGTGGGGATTGAAAATATGGTAATGAAATTAAATAATGTTGACATTTTGTAATACTTTTGTGAAACTTTGGAATGTCGTCTGCAGACGCCTGCCGCGTGGAAAGTGTTAAGTCATACAATTAATTGTTGTTGTTGTTGTTGTTGTTGTAAATACAAAATGTGTGATTTAAGATATAAATAGTTTAAATTTTCATCCAATCCACCACATTAGATATAGGCCTATGCGTGGTGGATAGATACGGTCAGTGCAGAACAAGCCATATGGATCGCTGAGATGACGTGTTTATACTCTCTGTTTTATCGCTTCTAAATGTCCTCATTACTGGACATTTCAGAAAATCAACATCATTGTTAGCTTGCTAAAGGCCAACACTTTCATGTGTCATCATGTTTTCTGGCAATAGATGAGATTTAAAGTGATAATTAAAGGAAATTTCAACAAAATCGAACAAAATTAATTTACGTTTTTGAAATTTATGCTGCAGTTTGACGAAATCATACACAACATAGGCAAAACGGGTATCTATAGACAGCTGAGACCCTAGTGTACATTGTGTTATGCTTCGGGTGATTGTCAGAAGGATAGTTACCGATACAATTCAAGTTTTCCTAGGCTATAAAGCACACCAGATGAGAAAAATTACAATAAATAAAACGCGGGCCACACTCAAACTCCAAATCATGGCGGATACGGTGATTTCACGCACGTCCGCAATGAGCTTGTATAATCAAATCGTATTCGGCTGACGCTTTTTAATTTCTACTCGTTCGTTCACTTCTCACAGCGCTGTTCAACTCTAAAACTGTAAACATGGCTACTCCTCGATCTCCAGCAAAGAAGGCCACTAAGGCTAATAAGGTTGCCAAGCCACGAGTTCATCCCTCATGCTCACAAATGGTTCATGCTGCCGTTGCCGCATTGAAAGACAGACGTGGCTCGTCTTTGGCAGCAATCAAGAAATACATCGCCGCCAACTACAAGTGCGACGTTGACAAACTTAAGGCACACATCAGGAACGCCATCAAGAGTGGTGTAGCGAACGGTACTTTGGTCCAGGTAAAGGGAACTGGGGCCAGTGGATCTTTCCGTCTAGGCACCAATAAGGCAGACAGCGAAAAAGCCAAGGCAAAGAAGGCCAAGGCAGCAGATCGCAAGAAGGCAGTCGCCGCCAAGAAGAAGGAGAAGAGAGAGGCAGCCAAGGAAAAGAAGGCTGCTAAGGCAAAGGCCAAGAAGGACGCAACCAAGGCTAAGAAGGAAGCAAAGAAGTCGACCACCAAGACGGCGAAGAAACCAAACAAGGCAGCAACATCAACGAAGGCAGCACCGAAGAAGAAGACCGCAAAGCCAACGAAGAAGGCCGCACCAATGAAGAAGGCCGCGCCAAAGAAGAAAGCCGCACCAAAGAAGAAGGCTGCGCCAAAGAAGAAAGCAGCACCAAAGAAGAAGTAAACATCTTCTTATCCTCAATCAAACGGCTCTTTTCAGAGCCACCCTATCTTCCAAAATGAGATAATGATGCATGTATGTCTTCATTCATTATAATAATTGTAATAATTTTGTAATTTACATTTGTATTATACAATTTGCCTTAATAACTTGCCCGAAGCAAAACAAAGAAAAATAACATGAAATGCAAAAATGGTGTCGATAAATTGAATACAAAACAACAAAAACAAACACATGATTGATAACTTCAACCAATCAATTATCCATCAATATGAAGAATGAAATGATTCCTCGAAACATGATTGCAAATCGACCAAAAACTGGGCGTGAAAATCGACCAAAATAGTTTAACATTGTAAAAAACATGATGTGAAACGTTTACGTTTTTATTCTGTTGTAGTTTCCTGTTTAACTGACGTCTCTGTACAGGTTTTTTTGCGGTGTTTACACGCATATTATTAAAGCCAAATAAAACTATTTCATTGATCGCAAACAGTTTTGAACCTGTTGTAAAAGAGTTTTCCAGAAAAAGAAGAATATTAACTTGCATCGCAATCGTCGTGTTTTGCAGGGTATTTTTTTGTGCAAAATCATAATATTATTAGAGTTTGAAATGCCATCTCAACGGTTTTTACTCTACATTAATTTACGGTACTTTCTTCAACATTTGATTTCAATTCAGTGAGCGTGTATTAGTTCATAGATTACGTGCTCATTGTTTAAGCAAATAATTTTAACTAGTCATCATTGTGAATGGTAATAGGCCTGTTATATATAATGATATTTCAAATTCATAATGTCTAACGCTACAATACAACTATTAAAGGGGAAACACAAACAAAATAGCCAATGTTGAGTCGAATAACACTCCCGTAAATGTGAATGAAATGGAAGATTTATGACTAACAATATAGTAACCTATAAAAATAACACCGTCAATTTATCTTTTTAGAAGTTAGGGTGGCTCTGAAAAGAGCCGTTGGTTTTAATGGTCATCTAGCTTATTTTGCCTTGGCGGTCTTCTTGGGGAGAAGTACAGCTTGGATGTTGGGCAGTACACCACCCTGTGCAATGGTGACACCACTGAGAAGCTTGTTCAACTCTTCGTCGTTGCGGATGGCAAGCTGCAAGTGACGGGGATTGATCCTGGTCTTCTTGTTGTCACGGGCGGCGTTGCCGGCCAACTCGAGGATCTCAGCTGCGAGGTACTCCATCACGGCAGCCAGGTATACTGGGGCTCCGGCACCAACACGCTGGGCATAGTTGCCTTTGCGCAAAAAACGGTGCACACGACCGACGGGGAACTGAAGTCCCGCTCTTGAAGATCGGCTCTTGCCCTTAGCTCTTGCTTTTCCTCCTTTACCACGTCCAGACATGATTAATTATTTGTGTACAGTGAGTCGATACGAAAAACTGAATGAATGAAATTTGCTAAGGCAGTGCAGCGGTATTTATACTGAGCCGGCGGATCCTGGCGCAGTCAAAACGAGTTAAGCACGGACCAATCAGATTGCGTAAAATTCACCTCGGTATAGATATGGCTATTGAAAACACCGCGGCGATAGTAACAATTTTATAGCATGAGGCACTCGTGTTTTAGCTGTAAAAGCCAACATTACATTTTCTAGTTCACTTTTAATTGAATTGACATTGGAATGTTTTGAAAGAGAGCTAAACATTTTTAATAAAATCGAGTAAATATTTTAGATTCATAAACAATCCCTTGCTACACGTGAAATAATGTATTACTATACTAGCAAAGTCTAGCAATAACGGATCTGATTGGTTTACGGGGAGTTTCCGTGCATTGCTTACGCTCCTTTGTCTACAGTCATATTTCAACTACAGTGCGGCACCGGAAACCGACGGGGTTCACTGAAGCAGTCGACTCGCTCAGGATCCGCTCTAGGATCCCTAATTTGCATATTGGCGCATATAAATACCGCGGGTTATCACCAACACAAACATTACAGTATTGAACTCAACAATTTAGAATCATGGCTCCTAAAGCAAGCGGTAAAGGTGCAAAGAAGGCAGGCAAGGCCAAGGGCCGTCCACCAGGTAGTGGTACAGGAAAGAGACGCAAGCGAAGAAAGGAAAGCTACGGCATCTACATCTACAAGGTGTTGAAACAGGTGCATCCCGATACCGGTATCTCAAGCCGTGCCATGAGCATCATGAACAGCTTTGTCAACGACATCTTCGAGCGTATTGCCGGTGAAGCTTCCCGTTTAGCTCTCTACAACAAGAAGGCCACCATCTCCAGCCGTGAAGTCCAGACTGCTGTCCGTCTACTTCTGCCCGGCGAGCTCGCCAAACACGCTGTCAGTGAAGGAACTAAGGCTGTCACCAAATACACCACCTCCAAGTAAACTTGTCGTCCGACACAAAAACACAACGGCTCTTTTCAGAGCCACCCTATCTTCCAAGAAGAGATTATTTTGAACAGTATCTTAAATGTTAGTGAATGTATAGAACAGTCCAACAATTGGTTTAGAAAAAACAAATCTAATCGATGTGCGTTTTCAATGTCCTTGTAATTTTCCCATATACTATTATGATTTAATACATTATTTTCACATTGACAATAAATGGTAGCCTATATACTTAATAATAATGCAGTAATAAATTATCAAATGTGTACGTCTTTACGTGATTTTTGTGTGTGCGATACGAAGCACAACAATTCAATTTCAATTCATGTTTTTCTGGGTTTTTTTTCTCTCAATCTCAAAATACTGACAATAATATTTAAAACGAAAAGAAGCAAAATGGCGCGGACTTTATTGGGGGCTCAACCGGGACCGCTGTGTTACGCGCTTGGTTCTATAATACGCCCTCCTCGACCTGTATGTTTTTTCTCCCACGTCCGCTTAGACACGATATATAAAAGCGGCGCAGAGCGGACTTCATTATTAGTCTTGAAATTATCCAAGAAATAACTCAACATGTCTGGACGAGGTAAAGGAGGAAAGGGACTCGGAAAGGGAGGCGCCAAACGTCATCGAAAGGTTTTGCGTGATAACATCCAGGGTATCACCAAACCAGCTATCCGTCGTCTGGCTCGCCGTGGTGGTGTCAAACGTATTTCTGGTCTGATTTACGAAGAGACCCGTGGAGTCCTGAAGGTGTTCCTTGAGAACGTCATCCGTGATGCTGTCACTTACTGCGAGCACGCAAAGAGGAAGACCGTCACCGCTATGGACGTAGTCTACGCCTTGAAACGCCAGGGACGTACACTGTACGGATTCGGCGGTTAGATTGTTGCATTTTGCTTCATTCCAACAAACAAACGGCTCTTTTTAGGGCCACTAACATTCCCAAAGAGAGATAATATGCGTCTGTTTATTACTATTTGTTGTGTCAATCATAGTAAATAATAATCAAGAACCAAATATTTATGCCTTATATGATAATAATATTAAAGTTCAGTTCAATTTGATTTTTGATGTGCTTCCATCTCCATAATTATACAAAAACCAATCACAATGTTATAAATAAATACAACGCGATAGTATAAATTGTCACAATACAAGTGTATATTAATAACTTCTTAAATTAAAGGATCGTGCCTATTTTAAAGTAGGTATTGAATTTAGGCCCACGGACATAGAACTCAAAAAATGATATAATAAAGTCATCCGTGGTCTCTTGTGATTTCTATTTATTTTCCCAATAGTGTAGTTGAGTATCCGCCAAGTTCAATTTTATTGTCAATAGGGCATAACAAAAAACTATTTTTTTCTCTTCTTTTCTCGAATCTCGTTCCCCGGGGTACCGAGAGCTGATTGCATGAATGCATTGATCGTTGCCGCTAGAATAGTGTTGGTGTCGTCTGGACCAATTGGAGACTCGGCTTTATTGACCAATCGTACGACTCGCTTCGGTAACCAATCAGCAATGACGGCGCAATTTGTGAAAGAGAAAACGGCTGGTTTTTGGTATATAAAGAGTCGCCGTGGTTTGTTTATACCATATTCATTTGAATTTTGAAATAATAGAATGGCACGTACCAAGCAAACCGCACGTAAATCTACCGGGGGAAAGGCTCCTCGTAAGCAGCTGGCCACCAAGGCAGCTCGCAAATCCGCACCGGCTACCGGCGGCGTAAAGAAGCCCCATCGTTACAGGCCCGGTACCGTGGCTCTCCGTGAGATCCGTCGCTACCAGAAGAGCACCGAGCTTCTCATCCGAAAGCTGCCCTTCCAGCGTCTAGTCCGTGAGATCGCCCAGGATTTCAAGACCGAGCTTCGATTCCAGAGCTCTGCCATCATGGCACTTCAGGAGGCCAGCGAAGCTTACTTGGTCGGTCTTTTCGAAGACACCAACCTGTGTGCCATCCACGCCAAACGTGTCACTATCATGCCAAAGGACATTCAGTTGGCACGTCGCATCCGTGGTGAGCGCGCATAAGTTGTATCCAACTTGTGTTGCACACATCAATCAAAGGCTCTTTTCAGAGCCACCATAACTTCAAAAAAGAGATTTGTGTCCTGTTGTTGCTATTGGTTTTTTAATTTTATTTGAGTGTACAAAGATTCCACAAGCAGTCTGGTACTACTAAACACTTCGTATAATTTTGTCCCCCCAAAAGTATGACTCATTTCTTTCTATACCCATTGACAGTAAGCCTACATTCATATCTATAAAACGAAAGGGAATAGCGACCATTTAGAACAAACATTGTAATCAAGTTGATAATTTAAAGCAAAAAATAGGAGAAAACAAAATAAATGACAATAACAATATTTGCATCGAACACGTTCGTACATATACCGTAGACTCAGCCCAGTTGAGCGTTAAAACACTTTCCACGCGGCTGTTAGTTTTACCGTATACAAAACAGATTATTCAGCAATTGTCAAAGTCTATCTCAAGGATTACTGAACCAATACTAGGCATATTGGTATGTATTTCAAGGCATTTCTCGTGGGGATTGAAAATATGGTAATGAAATTAAATAATGTTGACATTTTGTAATACTTTTGTGAAACTTTGGAATGTCGTCTGCAGACGCCTGCCGCGTGGAAAGTGTTAAGTCATACAATTAATTGTTGTTGTTGTTGTTGTTGTTGTAAATACAAAATGTGTGATTTAAGATATAAATAGTTTAAATTTTCATCCAATCCACCACATTAGATATAGGCCTATGCGTGGTGGATAGATACGGTCAGTGCAGAACAAGCCATATGGATCGCTGAGATGACGTGTTTATACTCTCTGTTTTATCGCTTCTAAATGTCCTCATTACTGGACATTTCAGAAAATCAACATCATTGTTAGCTTGCTAAAGGCCAACACTTTCATGTGTCATCATGTTTTCTGGCAATAGATGAGATTTAAAGTGATAATTAAAGGAAATTTCAACAAAATCGAACAAAATTAATTTACGTTTTTGAAATTTATGCTGCAGTTTGACGAAATCATACACAACATAGGCAAAACGGGTATCTATAGACAGCTGAGACCCTAGTGTACATTGTGTTATGCTTCGGGTGATTGTCAGAAGGATAGTTACCGATACAATTCAAGTTTTCCTAGGCTATAAAGCACACCAGATGAGAAAAATTACAATAAATAAAACGCGGGCCACACTCAAACTCCAAATCATGGCGGATACGGTGATTTCACGCACGTCCGCAATGAGCTTGTATAATCAAATCGTATTCGGCTGACACTTTTTAATTTCTACTCGTTCGTTCACTTCTCACAGCGCTGTTCAACTCTAAAACTGTAAACATGGCTACTCCTCGATCTCCAGCAAAGAAGGCCACTAAGGCTAATAAGGTTGCCAAGCCACGAGTTCATCCCTCATGCTCACAAATGGTTCATGCTGCCGTTGCCGCATTGAAAGACAGACGTGGCTCGTCTTTGGCAGCAATCAAGAAATACATCGCCGCCAACTACAAGTGCGACGTTGACAAACTTAAGGCACACATCAGGAACGCCATCAAGAGTGGTGTAGCGAACGGTACTTTGGTCCAGGTAAAGGGAACTGGGGCCAGTGGATCTTTCCGTCTAGGCACCAATAAGGCAGACAGCGAAAAAGCCAAGGCAAAGAAGGCCAAGGCAGCAGATCGCAAGAAGGCAGTCGCCGCCAAGAAGAAGGAGAAGAGAGAGGCAGCCAAGGAAAAGAAGGCTGCTAAGGCAAAGGCCAAGAAGGACGCAACCAAGGCTAAGAAGGAAGCAAAGAAGTCGACCACCAAGACGGCGAAGAAACCAAACAAGGCAGCAACATCAACGAAGGCAGCACCGAAGAAGAAGACCGCAAAGCCAACGAAGAAGGCCGCACCAATGAAGAAGGCCGCGCCAAAGAAGAAAGCCGCACCAAAGAAGAAGGCTGCGCCAAAGAAGAAAGCAGCACCAAAGAAGAAGTAAACATCTTCTTATCCTCAATCAAACGGCTCTTTTCAGAGCCACCCTATCTTCCAAAATGAGATAATGATGCATGTATGTCTTCATTCATTATAATAATTGTAATAATTTTGTAATTTACATTTGTATTATACAATTTGCCTTAATAACTTGCCCGAAGCAAAACAAAGAAAAATAACATGAAATGCAAAAATGGTGTCGATAAATTGAATACAAAACAACAAAAACAAACACATGATTGATAACTTCAACCAATCAATTATCCATCAATATGAAGAATGAAATGATTCCTCGAAACATGATTGCAAATCGACCAAAAACTGGGCGTGAAAATCGACCAAAATAGTTTAACATTGTAAAAAACATGATGTGAAACGTTTACGTTTTTATTCTGTTGTAGTTTCCTGTTTAACTGACGTCTCTGTACAGGTTTTTTTGCGGTGTTTACACGCATATTATTAAAGCCAAATAAAACTATTTCATTGATCGCAAACAGTTTTGAACCTGTTGTAAAAGAGTTTTCCAGAAAAAGAAGAATATTAACTTGCATCGCAATCGTCGTGTTTTGCAGGGTATTTTTTTGTGCAAAATCATAATATTATTAGAGTTTGAAATGCCATCTCAACGGTTTTTACTCTACATTAATTTACGGTACTTTCTTCAACATTTGATTTCAATTCAGTGAGCGTGTATTAGTTCATAGATTACGTGCTCATTGTTTAAGCAAATAATTTTAACTAGTCATCATTGTGAATGGTAATAGGCCTGTTATATATAATGATATTTCAAATTCATAATGTCTAACGCTACAATACAACTATTAAAGGGGAAACACAAACAAAATAGCCAATGTTGAGTCGAATAACACTCCCGTAAATGTGAATGAAATGGAAGATTTATGACTAACAATATAGTAACCTATAAAAATAACACCGTCAATTTATCTTTTTAGAAGTTAGGGTGGCTCTGAAAAGAGCCGTTGGTTTTAATGGTCATCTAGCTTATTTTGCCTTGGCGGTCTTCTTGGGGAGAAGTACAGCTTGGATGTTGGGCAGTACACCACCCTGTGCAATGGTGACACCACTGAGAAGCTTGTTCAACTCTTCGTCGTTGCGGATGGCAAGCTGCAAGTGACGGGGATTGATCCTGGTCTTCTTGTTGTCACGGGCGGCGTTGCCGGCCAACTCGAGGATCTCAGCTGCGAGGTACTCCATCACGGCAGCCAGGTATACTGGGGCTCCGGCACCAACACGCTGGGCATAGTTGCCTTTGCGCAAAAAACGGTGCACACGACCGACGGGGAACTGAAGTCCCGCTCTTGAAGATCGGCTCTTGCCCTTAGCTCTTGCTTTTCCTCCTTTACCACGTCCAGACATGATTAATTATTTGTGTACAGTGAGTCGATACGAAAAACTGAATGAATGAAATTTGCTAAGGCAGTGCAGCGGTATTTATACTGAGCCGGCGGATCCTGGCGCAGTCAAAACGAGTTAAGCACGGACCAATCAGATTGCGTAAAATTCACCTCGGTATAGATATGGCTATTGAAAACACCGCGGCGATAGTAACAATTTTATAGCATGAGGCACTCGTGTTTTAGCTGTAAAAGCCAACATTACATTTTCTAGTTCACTTTTAATTGAATTGACATTGGAATGTTTTGAAAGAGAGCTAAACATTTTTAATAAAATCGAGTAAATATTTTAGATTCATAAACAATCCCTTGCTACACGTGAAATAATGTATTACTATACTAGCAAAGTCTAGCAATAACGGATCTGATTGGTTTACGGGGAGTTTCCGTGCATTGCTTACGCTCCTTTGTCTACAGTCATATTTCAACTACAGTGCGGCACCGGAAACCGACGGGGTTCACTGAAGCAGTCGACTCGCTCAGGATCCGCTCTAGGATCCCTAATTTGCATATTGGCGCATATAAATACCGCGGGTTATCACCAACACAAACATTACAGTATTGAACTCAACAATTTAGAATCATGGCTCCTAAAGCAAGCGGTAAAGGTGCAAAGAAGGCAGGCAAGGCCAAGGGCCGTCCACCAGGTAGTGGTACAGGAAAGAGACGCAAGCGAAGAAAGGAAAGCTACGGCATCTACATCTACAAGGTGTTGAAACAGGTGCATCCCGATACCGGTATCTCAAGCCGTGCCATGAGCATCATGAACAGCTTTGTCAACGACATCTTCGAGCGTATTGCCGGTGAAGCTTCCCGTTTAGCTCTCTACAACAAGAAGGCCACCATCTCCAGCCGTGAAGTCCAGACTGCTGTCCGTCTACTTCTGCCCGGCGAGCTCGCCAAACACGCTGTCAGTGAAGGAACTAAGGCTGTCACCAAATACACCACCTCCAAGTAAACTTGTCGTCCGACACAAAAACACAACGGCTCTTTTCAGAGCCACCCTATCTTCCAAGAAGAGATTATTTTGAACAGTATCTTAAATGTTAGTGAATGTATAGAACAGTCCAACAATTGGTTTAGAAAAAACAAATCTAATCGATGTGCGTTTTCAATGTCCTTGTAATTTTCCCATATACTATTATGATTTAATACATTATTTTCACATTGACAATAAATGGTAGCCTATATACTTAATAATAATGCAGTAATAAATTATCAAATGTGTACGTCTTTACGTGATTTTTGTGTGTGCGATACGAAGCACAACAATTCAATTTCAATTCATGTTTTTCTGGGTTTTTTTTCTCTCAATCTCAAAATACTGACAATAATATTTAAAACGAAAAGAAGCAAAATGGCGCGGACTTTATTGGGGGCTCAACCGGGACCGCTGTGTTACGCGCTTGGTTCTATAATACGCCCTCCTCGACCTGTATGTTTTTTCTCCCACGTCCGCTTAGACACGATATATAAAAGCGGCGCAGAGCGGACTTCATTATTAGTCTTGAAATTATCCAAGAAATAACTCAACATGTCTGGACGAGGTAAAGGAGGAAAGGGACTCGGAAAGGGAGGCGCCAAACGTCATCGAAAGGTTTTGCGTGATAACATCCAGGGTATCACCAAACCAGCTATCCGTCGTCTGGCTCGCCGTGGTGGTGTCAAACGTATTTCTGGTCTGATTTACGAAGAGACCCGTGGAGTCCTGAAGGTGTTCCTTGAGAACGTCATCCGTGATGCTGTCACTTACTGCGAGCACGCAAAGAGGAAGACCGTCACCGCTATGGACGTAGTCTACGCCTTGAAACGCCAGGGACGTACACTGTACGGATTCGGCGGTTAGATTGTTGCATTTTGCTTCATTCCAACAAACAAACGGCTCTTTTTAGGGCCACTAACATTCCCAAAGAGAGATAATATGCGTCTGTTTATTACTATTTGTTGTGTCAATCATAGTAAATAATAATCAAGAACCAAATATTTATGCCTTATATGATAATAATATTAAAGTTCAGTTCAATTTGATTTTTGATGTGCTTCCATCTCCATAATTATACAAAAACCAATCACAATGTTATAAATAAATACAACGCGATAGTATAAATTGTCACAATACAAGTGTATATTAATAACTTCTTAAATTAAAGGATCGTGCCTATTTTAAAGTAGGTATTGAATTTAGGCCCACGGACATAGAACTCAAAAAATGATATAATAAAGTCATCCGTGGTCTCTTGTGATTTCTATTTATTTTCCCAATAGTGTAGTTGAGTATCCGCCAAGTTCAATTTTATTGTCAATAGGGCATAACAAAAAACTATTTTTTTCTCTTCTTTTCTCGAATCTCGTTCCCCGGGGTACCGAGAGCTGATTGCATGAATGCATTGATCGTTGCCGCTAGAATAGTGTTGGTGTCGTCTGGACCAATTGGAGACTCGGCTTTATTGACCAATCGTACGACTCGCTTCGGTAACCAATCAGCAATGACGGCGCAATTTGTGAAAGAGAAAACGGCTGGTTTTTGGTATATAAAGAGTCGCCGTGGTTTGTTTATACCATATTCATTTGAATTTTGAAATAATAGAATGGCACGTACCAAGCAAACCGCACGTAAATCTACCGGGGGAAAGGCTCCTCGTAAGCAGCTGGCCACCAAGGCAGCTCGCAAATCCGCACCGGCTACCGGCGGCGTAAAGAAGCCCCATCGTTACAGGCCCGGTACCGTGGCTCTCCGTGAGATCCGTCGCTACCAGAAGAGCACCGAGCTTCTCATCCGAAAGCTGCCCTTCCAGCGTCTAGTCCGTGAGATCGCCCAGGATTTCAAGACCGAGCTTCGATTCCAGAGCTCTGCCATCATGGCACTTCAGGAGGCCAGCGAAGCTTACTTGGTCGGTCTTTTCGAAGACACCAACCTGTGTGCCATCCACGCCAAACGTGTCACTATCATGCCAAAGGACATTCAGTTGGCACGTCGCATCCGTGGTGAGCGCGCATAAGTTGTATCCAACTTGTGTTGCACACATCAATCAAAGGCTCTTTTCAGAGCCACCATAACTTCAAAAAAGAGATTTGTGTCCTGTTGTTGCTATTGGTTTTTTAATTTTATTTGAGTGTACAAAGATTCCACAAGCAGTCTGGTACTACTAAACACTTCGTATAATTTTGTCCCCCCAAAAGTATGACTCATTTCTTTCTATACCCATTGACAGTAAGCCTACATTCATATCTATAAAACGAAAGGGAATAGCGACCATTTAGAACAAACATTGTAATCAAGTTGATAATTTAAAGCAAAAAATAGGAGAAAACAAAATAAATGACAATAACAATATTTGCATCGAACACGTTCGTACATATACCGTAGACTCAGCCCAGTTGAGCGTTAAAACACTTTCCACGCGGCTGTTAGTTTTACCGTATACAAAACAGATTATTCAGCAATTGTCAAAGTCTATCTCAAGGATTACTGAACCAATACTAGGCATATTGGTATGTATTTCAAGGCATTTCTCGTGGGGATTGAAAATATGGTAATGAAATTAAATAATGTTGACATTTTGTAATACTTTTGTGAAACTTTGGAATGTCGTCTGCAGACGCCTGCCGCGTGGAAAGTGTTAAGTCATACAATTAATTGTTGTTGTTGTTGTTGTTGTTGTAAATACAAAATGTGTGATTTAAGATATAAATAGTTTAAATTTTCATCCAATCCACCACATTAGATATAGGCCTATGCGTGGTGGATAGATACGGTCAGTGCAGAACAAGCCATATGGATCGCTGAGATGACGTGTTTATACTCTCTGTTTTATCGCTTCTAAATGTCCTCATTACTGGACATTTCAGAAAATCAACATCATTGTTAGCTTGCTAAAGGCCAACACTTTCATGTGTCATCATGTTTTCTGGCAATAGATGAGATTTAAAGTGATAATTAAAGGAAATTTCAACAAAATCGAACAAAATTAATTTACGTTTTTGAAATTTATGCTGCAGTTTGACGAAATCATACACAACATAGGCAAAACGGGTATCTATAGACAGCTGAGACCCTAGTGTACATTGTGTTATGCTTCGGGTGATTGTCAGAAGGATAGTTACCGATACAATTCAAGTTTTCCTAGGCTATAAAGCACACCAGATGAGAAAAATTACAATAAATAAAACGCGGGCCACACTCAAACTCCAAATCATGGCGGATACGGTGATTTCACGCACGTCCGCAATGAGCTTGTATAATCAAATCGTATTCGGCTGACGCTTTTTAATTTCTACTCGTTCGTTCACTTCTCACAGCGCTGTTCAACTCTAAAACTGTAAACATGGCTACTCCTCGATCTCCAGCAAAGAAGGCCACTAAGGCTAATAAGGTTGCCAAGCCACGAGTTCATCCCTCATGCTCACAAATGGTTCATGCTGCCGTTGCCGCATTGAAAGACAGACGTGGCTCGTCTTTGGCAGCAATCAAGAAATACATCGCCGCCAACTACAAGTGCGACGTTGACAAACTTAAGGCACACATCAGGAACGCCATCAAGAGTGGTGTAGCGAACGGTACTTTGGTCCAGGTAAAGGGAACTGGGGCCAGTGGATCTTTCCGTCTAGGCACCAATAAGGCAGACAGCGAAAAAGCCAAGGCAAAGAAGGCCAAGGCAGCAGATCGCAAGAAGGCAGTCGCCGCCAAGAAGAAGGAGAAGAGAGAGGCAGCCAAGGAAAAGAAGGCTGCTAAGGCAAAGGCCAAGAAGGACGCAACCAAGGCTAAGAAGGAAGCAAAGAAGTCGACCACCAAGACGGCGAAGAAACCAAACAAGGCAGCAACATCAACGAAGGCAGCACCGAAGAAGAAGACCGCAAAGCCAACGAAGAAGGCCGCACCAATGAAGAAGGCCGCGCCAAAGAAGAAAGCCGCACCAAAGAAGAAGGCTGCGCCAAAGAAGAAAGCAGCACCAAAGAAGAAGTAAACATCTTCTTATCCTCAATCAAACGGCTCTTTTCAGAGCCACCCTATCTTCCAAAATGAGATAATGATGCATGTATGTCTTCATTCATTATAATAATTGTAATAATTTTGTAATTTACATTTGTATTATACAATTTGCCTTAATAACTTGCCCGAAGCAAAACAAAGAAAAATAACATGAAATGCAAAAATGGTGTCGATAAATTGAATACAAAACAACAAAAACAAACACATGATTGATAACTTCAACCAATCAATTATCCATCAATATGAAGAATGAAATGATTCCTCGAAACATGATTGCAAATCGACCAAAAACTGGGCGTGAAAATCGACCAAAATAGTTTAACATTGTAAAAAACATGATGTGAAACGTTTACGTTTTTATTCTGTTGTAGTTTCCTGTTTAACTGACGTCTCTGTACAGGTTTTTTTGCGGTGTTTACACGCATATTATTAAAGCCAAATAAAACTATTTCATTGATCGCAAACAGTTTTGAACCTGTTGTAAAAGAGTTTTCCAGAAAAAGAAGAATATTAACTTGCATCGCAATCGTCGTGTTTTGCAGGGTATTTTTTTGTGCAAAATCATAATATTATTAGAGTTTGAAATGCCATCTCAACGGTTTTTACTCTACATTAATTTACGGTACTTTCTTCAACATTTGATTTCAATTCAGTGAGCGTGTATTAGTTCATAGATTACGTGCTCATTGTTTAAGCAAATAATTTTAACTAGTCATCATTGTGAATGGTAATAGGCCTGTTATATATAATGATATTTCAAATTCATAATGTCTAACGCTACAATACAACTATTAAAGGGGAAACACAAACAAAATAGCCAATGTTGAGTCGAATAACACTCCCGTAAATGTGAATGAAATGGAAGATTTATGACTAACAATATAGTAACCTATAAAAATAACACCGTCAATTTATCTTTTTAGAAGTTAGGGTGGCTCTGAAAAGAGCCGTTGGTTTTAATGGTCATCTAGCTTATTTTGCCTTGGCGGTCTTCTTGGGGAGAAGTACAGCTTGGATGTTGGGCAGTACACCACCCTGTGCAATGGTGACACCACTGAGAAGCTTGTTCAACTCTTCGTCGTTGCGGATGGCAAGCTGCAAGTGACGGGGATTGATCCTGGTCTTCTTGTTGTCACGGGCGGCGTTGCCGGCCAACTCGAGGATCTCAGCTGCGAGGTACTCCATCACGGCAGCCAGGTATACTGGGGCTCCGGCACCAACACGCTGGGCATAGTTGCCTTTGCGCAAAAAACGGTGCACACGACCGACGGGGAACTGAAGTCCCGCTCTTGAAGATCGGCTCTTGCCCTTAGCTCTTGCTTTTCCTCCTTTACCACGTCCAGACATGATTAATTATTTGTGTACAGTGAGTCGATACGAAAAACTGAATGAATGAAATTTGCTAAGGCAGTGCAGCGGTATTTATACTGAGCCGGCGGATCCTGGCGCAGTCAAAACGAGTTAAGCACGGACCAATCAGATTGCGTAAAATTCACCTCGGTATAGATATGGCTATTGAAAACACCGCGGCGATAGTAACAATTTTATAGCATGAGGCACTCGTGTTTTAGCTGTAAAAGCCAACATTACATTTTCTAGTTCACTTTTAATTGAATTGACATTGGAATGTTTTGAAAGAGAGCTAAACATTTTTAATAAAATCGAGTAAATATTTTAGATTCATAAACAATCCCTTGCTACACGTGAAATAATGTATTACTATACTAGCAAAGTCTAGCAATAACGGATCTGATTGGTTTACGGGGAGTTTCCGTGCATTGCTTACGCTCCTTTGTCTACAGTCATATTTCAACTACAGTGCGGCACCGGAAACCGACGGGGTTCACTGAAGCAGTCGACTCGCTCAGGATCCGCTCTAGGATCCCTAATTTGCATATTGGCGCATATAAATACCGCGGGTTATCACCAACACAAACATTACAGTATTGAACTCAACAATTTAGAATCATGGCTCCTAAAGCAAGCGGTAAAGGTGCAAAGAAGGCAGGCAAGGCCAAGGGCCGTCCACCAGGTAGTGGTACAGGAAAGAGACGCAAGCGAAGAAAGGAAAGCTACGGCATCTACATCTACAAGGTGTTGAAACAGGTGCATCCCGATACCGGTATCTCAAGCCGTGCCATGAGCATCATGAACAGCTTTGTCAACGACATCTTCGAGCGTATTGCCGGTGAAGCTTCCCGTTTAGCTCTCTACAACAAGAAGGCCACCATCTCCAGCCGTGAAGTCCAGACTGCTGTCCGTCTACTTCTGCCCGGCGAGCTCGCCAAACACGCTGTCAGTGAAGGAACTAAGGCTGTCACCAAATACACCACCTCCAAGTAAACTTGTCGTCCGACACAAAAACACAACGGCTCTTTTCAGAGCCACCCTATCTTCCAAGAAGAGATTATTTTGAACAGTATCTTAAATGTTAGTGAATGTATAGAACAGTCCAACAATTGGTTTAGAAAAAACAAATCTAATCGATGTGCGTTTTCAATGTCCTTGTAATTTTCCCATATACTATTATGATTTAATACATTATTTTCACATTGACAATAAATGGTAGCCTATATACTTAATAATAATGCAGTAATAAATTATCAAATGTGTACGTCTTTACGTGATTTTTGTGTGTGCGATACGAAGCACAACAATTCAATTTCAATTCATGTTTTTCTGGTTTTTTTTTCTCTCAATCTCAAAATACTGACAATAATATTTAAAACGAAAAGAAGCAAAATGGCGCGGACTTTATTGGGGGCTCAACCGGGACCGCTGTGTTACGCGCTTGGTTCTATAATACGCCCTCCTCGACCTGTATGTTTTTTCTCCCACGTCCGCTTAGACACGATATATAAAAGCGGCGCAGAGCGGACTTCATTATTAGTCTTGAAATTATCCAAGAAATAACTCAACATGTCTGGACGAGGTAAAGGAGGAAAGGGACTCGGAAAGGGAGGCGCCAAACGTCATCGAAAGGTTTTGCGTGATAACATCCAGGGTATCACCAAACCAGCTATCCGTCGTCTGGCTCGCCGTGGTGGTGTCAAACGTATTTCTGGTCTGATTTACGAAGAGACCCGTGGAGTCCTGAAGGTGTTCCTTGAGAACGTCATCCGTGATGCTGTCACTTACTGCGAGCACGCAAAGAGGAAGACCGTCACCGCTATGGACGTAGTCTACGCCTTGAAACGCCAGGGACGTACACTGTACGGATTCGGCGGTTAGATTGTTGCATTTTGCTTCATTCCAACAAACAAACGGCTCTTTTTAGGGCCACTAACATTCCCAAAGAGAGATAATATGCGTCTGTTTATTACTATTTGTTGTGTCAATCATAGTAAATAATAATCAAGAACCAAATATTTATGCCTTATATGATAATAATATTAAAGTTCAGTTCAATTTGATTTTTGATGTGCTTCCATCTCCATAATTATACAAAAACCAATCACAATGTTATAAATAAATACAACGCGATAGTATAAATTGTCACAATACAAGTGTATATTAATAACTTCTTAAATTAAAGGATCGTGCCTATTTTAAAGTAGGTATTGAATTTAGGCCCACGGACATAGAACTCAAAAAATGATATAATAAAGTCATCCGTGGTCTCTTGTGATTTCTATTTATTTTCCCAATAGTGTAGTTGAGTATCCGCCAAGTTCAATTTTATTGTCAATAGGGCATAACAAAAAACTATTTTTTTCTCTTCTTTTCTCGAATCTCGTTCCCCGGGGTACCGAGAGCTGATTGCATGAATGCATTGATCGTTGCCGCTAGAATAGTGTTGGTGTCGTCTGGACCAATTGGAGACTCGGCTTTATTGACCAATCGTACGACTCGCTTCGGTAACCAATCAGCAATGACGGCGCAATTTGTGAAAGAGAAAACGGCTGGTTTTTGGTATATAAAGAGTCGCCGTGGTTTGTTTATACCATATTCATTTGAATTTTGAAATAATAGAATGGCACGTACCAAGCAAACCGCACGTAAATCTACCGGGGGAAAGGCTCCTCGTAAGCAGCTGGCCACCAAGGCAGCTCGCAAATCCGCACCGGCTACCGGCGGCGTAAAGAAGCCCCATCGTTACAGGCCCGGTACCGTGGCTCTCCGTGAGATCCGTCGCTACCAGAAGAGCACCGAGCTTCTCATCCGAAAGCTGCCCTTCCAGCGTCTAGTCCGTGAGATCGCCCAGGATTTCAAGACCGAGCTTCGATTCCAGAGCTCTGCCATCATGGCACTTCAGGAGGCCAGCGAAGCTTACTTGGTCGGTCTTTTCGAAGACACCAACCTGTGTGCCATCCACGCCAAACGTGTCACTATCATGCCAAAGGACATTCAGTTGGCACGTCGCATCCGTGGTGAGCGCGCATAAGTTGTATCCAACTTGTGTTGCACACATCAATCAAAGGCTCTTTTCAGAGCCACCATAACTTCAAAAAAGAGATTTGTGTCCTGTTGTTGCTATTGGTTTTTTAATTTTATTTGAGTGTACAAAGATTCCACAAGCAGTCTGGTACTACTAAACACTTCGTATAATTTTGTCCCCCCAAAAGTATGACTCATTTCTTTCTATACCCATTGACAGTAAGCCTACATTCATATCTATAAAACGAAAGGGAATAGCGACCATTTAGAACAAACATTGTAATCAAGTTGATAATTTAAAGCAAAAAATAGGAGAAAACAAAATAAATGACAATAACAATATTTGCATCGAACACGTTCGTACATATACCGTAGACTCAGCCCAGTTGAGCGTTAAAACACTTTCCACGCGGCTGTTAGTTTTACCGTATACAAAACAGATTATTCAGCAATTGTCAAAGTCTATCTCAAGGATTACTGAACCAATACTAGGCATATTGGTATGTATTTCAAGGCATTTCTCGTGGGGATTGAAAATATGGTAATGAAATTAAATAATGTTGACATTTTGTAATACTTTTGTGAAACTTTGGAATGTCGTCTGCAGACGCCTGCCGCGTGGAAAGTGTTAAGTCATACAATTAATTGTTGTTGTTGTTGTTGTTGTTGTAAATACAAAATGTGTGATTTAAGATATAAATAGTTTAAATTTTCATCCAATCCACCACATTAGATATAGGCCTATGCGTGGTGGATAGATACGGTCAGTGCAGAACAAGCCATATGGATCGCTGAGATGACGTGTTTATACTCTCTGTTTTATCGCTTCTAAATGTCCTCATTACTGGACATTTCAGAAAATCAACATCATTGTTAGCTTGCTAAAGGCCAACACTTTCATGTGTCATCATGTTTTCTGGCAATAGATGAGATTTAAAGTGATAATTAAAGGAAATTTCAACAAAATCGAACAAAATTAATTTACGTTTTTGAAATTTATGCTGCAGTTTGACGAAATCATACACAACATAGGCAAAACGGGTATCTATAGACAGCTGAGACCCTAGTGTACATTGTGTTATGCTTCGGGTGATTGTCAGAAGGATAGTTACCGATACAATTCAAGTTTTCCTAGGCTATAAAGCACACCAGATGAGAAAAATTACAATAAATAAAACGCGGGCCACACTCAAACTCCAAATCATGGCGGATACGGTGATTTCACGCACGTCCGCAATGAGCTTGTATAATCAAATCGTATTCGGCTGACGCTTTTTAATTTCTACTCGTTCGTTCACTTCTCACAGCGCTGTTCAACTCTAAAACTGTAAACATGGCTACTCCTCGATCTCCAGCAAAGAAGGCCACTAAGGCTAATAAGGTTGCCAAGCCACGAGTTCATCCCTCATGCTCACAAATGGTTCATGCTGCCGTTGCCGCATTGAAAGACAGACGTGGCTCGTCTTTGGCAGCAATCAAGAAATACATCGCCGCCAACTACAAGTGCGACGTTGACAAACTTAAGGCACACCACAAGTTTTACGAACGAAAGAAACTGGACATTATCAGGGTTCGCGATCGATTGTTTGGCTCTTTCATTGACGTTCAAACTACGTGGACGAAAATAATCACGAACCAGGAAGCGACTCTAGCCACGCCTCCTAAGATAGACTGTACAAGTAACGCCCTCTATTGACTCTGTACTGACGCTACGCTGTTTGTCTCTACGTAATATTTAGTAACAATGTGAAAGAATATAGCTGTTTTTATAAAAGCGCCATTTTGATTGGATAAATATGTCCCAAAATGTTGAGAAATTAGAAAATTAGCCAATCAGACAACTCAATCAATAGAATTGTGAGATAGATTAATAAATGGGCAACTTCGGAAATGTTATCCCACGAGTGTGAGACGTTGTTAATGCGGTGACACAAATACAGGTAAGATTTAAAGCTTATTTTCTCTATGATTTTCGTTCGTATCATATATATTTTTGGCAATCCGAATATTCTTATAGATTCAAGGTGCATTTTATTCCTACTTGAAAGCAATTCGTGTAATATTATGTCTAATTCTATGACATTTGTAAGCACGTATCCATGACGCCGCATATAAAATGGCGTATTTTGGCGTTTGATCGATTGATTCGTCCTCTGTAAATGAGTAAAATGGTAAATCGTTTGATACAATTATGTAGGTAGTTTTATTGAACATAAACAATTGAATTATGTTACAAAAATACAGTGAAAAGTACTAAAAACATCAAGTTTTAGGCAAGTTTATTCACCGTTAAAATGAACTGTTGCTGTATTTGCTTTGTCACGCAGTGCACTCGATTTGGTGATTTGGGGCGAAGTTCGGGACTGTTAGTGAGTGTGGGCACAACGCAAGCGTGTTATTTATCGGGGGGTTTTGAAAAGGTTTTATAGGCGGCTTTATTTTATTAATAAAGTATAGGCCTAAGCTTATTTTATTTCATGAAGCTTTTTCGTGGTTCAAATTCAACTTTTCCAAATTGCTGAACTATAAAATAAATAGCCTAGGAAAGGGCTGACACTGACAGTACAGTGACATACTATAGGCCTACGATGATACGGGAACTTTGAGTTATTTTGGCAATATCCTCAAATAGGTCTTACACATGGAATAAAGAATAAGGCAGCTATCATTTTTACAATGTAAAACAACTGCAAAACAATTGCTGCCTTGTGCTTTATTCCGTATGTAAGACCTATATGAGGATATTGCCGTTATTTTTAGCAAATTTGCTTGGCAACCAGTGTTTCAGAAACAACACATTCCGTGCACGCACTCAACGCTGAGCCGTGAGCGTTACGCACTTGATCCGCAGTAGACGCAATGTGCGGTTGCCTTAATTGATTGATCTGCGCAAGTTGTTTTTGTTTTCACCGGCGTTTGATTTGTTTTCACCGCTGACGTAGGTCCGCCCCAACCTATAGTCTATAGGGCCATCATGACTGATCATTCATGTGTCACTCATCATGAGTCATGTATTGACTCTTTATATTTCAATATTTGTTATGTTAAACTAAATAAACTATAATACTAAATAAATAGACCCTGGGCCTACTTTATTTTAATCAAAACAAAGAATTCTTGATCAAATCATATTCCTCAGTGTCGCATGCGTCTGAGGCGTATCGTGCGTGACCGCGTCAATAGCTATATGGCAAGGGCGCAGTAAACCCGTAAGATGTGACTGACAGACTTGTAAACAATGGGTCAGGCCTAATTGTAAATTGACCAATCGCGGCCTTAATTAACAAGACGCTGCATGATTGGACAATGTAAGTTCATGTTTATTTGACGTCACATACATGTACGATCGCGTTGTGGCGTGGTTGTCAAGGGCTCATTACGCTGCATTCAAAATTTGGATGAATGCTGCTGGCATGACTGGAATCAACTTTTTTAAGTTTTTGATCGAGAATCCTTTGTTTTGATTATAATTTTGTAAAATAGTAATAATAAAAAAAATGAATGTACTAAAATAGTACTATTATTAAAATAAGTAGGATGTTAATTATGTTGGTTTGGTTTTAAATACAAAATTGGGCTTAAAAATAAAATACCTGAACTTTTTATGTGAATTTAGGCCTAGGCCTATACTATTACTAGGTTGGGGCGGACCTACGTCATGCCGATGAAAACAACTTGCGCAGATCAATCAATTAAGGCAACCGCACATTGCGCCTACTGCGAATCAAGTGCGTAACGCTCAGCGTTCGTTGAGTGTGTGCATGGAATGTTTTGCTTTTGAAACACTTGTTGCCAAGCAAATTCGCTAAAAATAATTCAAAGTGCCCATATGTCCGCGCCGTCCTATAGGGATGCATGCATGTCTTGGAGAACAAGTCTGAAGATACAATGATGAACCATTCACATACCTGGGACTTCAGTACAGTACTGGGTCTAGTAAGCACTGCCAACATCATTTTTTTACTGTAGCGGGAATAGGGCATTCCAAACTCAAGTCAGTTTTTCTTGGAATTTTACACAGTTTGAGCAATTTAACAGAAACAAACTTGCGATATATTGATGATAAAAAATGACGCCAGGTCAGATTCTTTCATTTTTATAGTTCTCTCATACAGAGGCAGCCCTAAAATTAAGAAATGGAAAAGGCAATGCAATTTCAGGCAATTTGAAATGAAAGGGGCACCAAGGCAATTATGTTCAATGGAGTAAAAACAGCCAGAAGTTGAGGGCACACACAAATAGTAATTTTAATTGAGGCGGTCCAAATTCATGGTTTTTTTCTTCTTGGAAATAGAAATAGGTTGAGCCATTTTAAAACCACAGCATACATGTACATCTAGGCTACATATTCTTTGTAAACATGAAATTTGAAACCAAGTTTAGACCCACCGTGTGTGTAATCAAGCACACAGATGATCACTAATTTGTTCAACCTAGAGATTTAAAATCTGACTAAGGATGTCAACATTAAAATAAGGCAAAATAAAAAATAAAACATGTTTAGCATCCTGCCTTTTTGGTAAAAAAAAAAAAGGAAGGGAAAGGCCTTTTTGTTCTTTTTTTTTTTACAAAATGGCCGCCCGACACATTTTGTCAAGATAGATGGGCCGGGTTATTTTTCAAGATGGTTGCCTGCTTTTTTTCTTCAAAATGACCGCCGCTTGGACTCACGAAATTACATATTGGCTTCTTATGGGCAAAATGAAACAGAAAAGGAGACCAAAATTATCTCTTGTCCTGAGTATTGAGACATAGAGAACCCGTTTATTTCACGGGGCAAACAGCTTTACAATGTAGGTGTGCTAAAGTAGAAAAATATGATTTTTTTTTTTTTTTTCAAAAAAGAAAAAAAGATGCAGCCCCTAAATAAGAAACGGGCGGGGATGCTAAACATGATTTTTAAAAATTTATTTGGCCTAAAATAGGGGGCCGGTTATTTTTCAAGATGGTTGCCTGCTTTTTTTTCTTCAAAACGCTTGGACTCAAGAAATTGCATATTGGCTTCTTATGGGCAAAATGAAACAGAAAAGGAGACCAAAATGATCTCTTGTCCCAAGTTCTGAGACATAGAGAACCCGTTTATTTCACGGGCAAACAGCTTTATACAAGGTGTGCTAAAGTAGAAAAATATGATTTAAAAAAAATAATAATAATTTAATAAAAAAAGGGTGTTTTTTCAACAACAAAAAAAGGAGGCAGCCCCTAAAAAAGAAGCGAGCAGGGACGTTAAACATGATTTTTTAAAATTTATTTGGCCCAATATAGGCGTCCTGGGCGTTTATCAAATTTATTTTAGGTTTGTTGCATAATTCCTGTTATTAATTTCATTGAAGTTGAATTCAGATGCCAACAATTCACTGGGATAACAAGGATTATTTTAAAGTATTTCTCAAATTTTGAATTTTTTGCGAAAGTTATGTGGTGGGAATATTCTTTAGCATGGTACTACTTGGACCCATACTCTGTATGGGTTTAGTAAAAAGGCTGAAATTGTTATCGTGTTGAAATGTATGTTTTTAGTTTTAAATAAACATGTTTGAAAAATCGAGTCGATTCAATTTAAAAAATGTTGACTTTTTTCACTTTTAAAAATAGATTCATTAAAAAAAAAATTGCCTCGTTTAATAATACTAATAGCATTTTCTTATTTTTCTAACAGTTCATTTACCGTGTAACCCTAATAAGCGCCCATGTCCTGATATTAAGCTCCCACCCATAATTCTTTTAATGACTTTGAAAGTATAAAATAAACTTACACATTTGGGAGATGATTCACACGATTTAAAATGTATGTTTTAAACACTTAATCCCAAAATGTTCTTTGATTTTCTGTATTAACTTGCCATTCAAGATCTGACCCGTTTTTCGGGGGGGGGGGGGGGGGGGGGGTACCCGACCCACCCCACCACCAAAAAAAACAAAACAAAAACCTCTATTGATCCCACATGTAACCCCTCATGTCAAATATGGGTCATCTAAGGTTCTGTTTTGGACTTTGAAAATGAAGAAATGTAAAAAACAACATTTAAAATAACGGGCGGGTTCTCGGGTACAAGTCACAGCCTTACGTGTTGGGGCATCTTGAGATTCATCATCAGACTACTGTACTTGAATTTAATTAGTTTTTAAATTAGACACCCTTTTACATGTATAATGATAGATATTACACATTATAACAACAATATTTGACATTTTGAATAAATGCATTGAGACTAGGTTTAAATAAGATTTAAAAATGATCAACAGAAGCTTCTCTCTATGGTTATTGAACAAACTGTTTTGAATCAATATTATATTGATTATTACTGTTAACTAGGAAAAATATGTTTGTGTTGTGTGCTGGGGTGGGTGTAAAGTTCTTTGTTGAGCTAATGTTATTGTCTGTAACTTTTAATAGCAATTGATGCAACTTTAAGCCAACATGTATTTATGGTTCTTGAGGTTAGCCTTTAATATGACAAAACGAGAGAATAGAAGGTTAATTTATTCCTAATATTTTTTTCCTTTTTATATTTTCTTTTCTGTTTACAGGTTGACTGACTATACCCTCGATCAAAACTAGCTCATTGTTTATACAATACCTTATTCCTGCAATCCTGCAACTATTGTCAAAAAATCTCAATTTGTTCATCCAGCGTCTTACAAACTGGGTTCAATGTTTTGATTGAACATTCATCATTCATCCCTCATCACTAACAATGGCAAGTAATGTTGTCCATGAAACCCAAAATGATAGGGAAGACAAGCCAAATGATGGAGGTAACAAAGATGAAAATGACTATAATGTAAGAAGTAAAGGAAACATGTTTGTGAAAGGATGGAATGGGAAGAGAAAGGCGTACTACACTGGGAAGCATAAGAGAAGGAAGGTTAAAAGTTTGGTTTTAGACACGGATCAAGTTGTGGTATATGAAAGTTCAGCAGGGAAAGTCTTCAAAGGCGTTGTATATGGCAAGTGCAAATCGTGTAACAATGACTGTTATTTAGTAAAACCACAGCAGGGCAGTGATGGTGACGACAGAATTGACCATGTACCTTCATCATCCCATCCACGCATGCTGAAGAATCTCATTGTAGAAACATTGACGCCAGGAATGGATATCTTAGTCACCTGGCAAGTGCTTGATGATGGATTCGTAGAATTAAAACCGGCCGAAGTGGTGGAAATCCATGATGATTACTGTTGGGTGGTAACCAATACCAAGGAATTCATCAAGATCGGAAATGATGAACTGTGTCAACCAATTAATCCTAACCGCACAGTCAAACACAGCGCCTCCGCAGCACCATCAAGATTTGGGCAGGACAACATCAACGTCCTAAGACTTGTCTTGTACACAGCAAGGACCCAATTTAAACAGCTAAATGAAATGCATGACAAAACCAAGACACAGTTAGAAAAAACAATTCATGACAAAAGTTCACTAAGTGAAAAAACTCGTGAACTTGCCCATCTGTACCAACAGTCTCTCACAACTATAACAGAACTTGAAAAACAATTGTCAGACCAGGTAACAACAAATCAGATGCAACACACATTGTACGGCATCATTTCAAAGCAGGACGCCGATTTAGACCACCGTTCGCAGGAGATCCTGGTGCTGAAAGACGAGATTGCTATACTGAGAGCGGAATACCATGAGCAACAGGAATTGATCAACAACAAGGTGCAAACTCTGGAGGCTCAGGTGAAGGAACTGAGGAATGAAAATGAAATTCTCACCAACAAACTGAACAATCCCTCAACCCTGCACAAAAATCCTGCTGAAACCAGTTCACCAGATGTGATTGGAATTCGTCCAAAAGAGAGATAAAGTATCACACCTTCATCCGGATTGATTGTCCATCCAAACCCAGCAGCTCGACCAATATAAACAAG
>JAYJML010000509.1:0-28000 GCA_035610835.1 Ophiura sarsii
CAAAGAGCTCGCACTTCTGCAACACTGCAACACGAAACAACAGAACAAAAGGTAGCCCGTTTACTACATCAAAGAGCTCGCACTTCTGCAACACGGACACACGAAACAACAGAACAAAATGAAGCCCGTTTACAACGTAACCGAGTTCACACTGTAACTTTACGGGCCAATTTGTATGAGAATCCAGAGGCGCATCAAGCTGTACTTCATCAACGCCGTGAAGATGTGCGGCGAACTCGGGAGGCTCAGGCACAAAAGAAGAGGCTGGGCGTCATGTAAAATACAAGCGATTTCCTTGAGAGCGACTTTACAACAACTGAAAAACATCATGAACTTCCCAGCCTCTTCAATCTAAATAACATGTGCCCCAATTGCAAGGCTTTAAGATGGACCGAAGAACGGGCAGGATTTTGTTGTGGAAAGGGTAAAGTACACTTAGATACAGTCCCATCACCACCTACGCTCTAAAGTGTCTTTACCAAGATTCCAATTTTCTGAAAAACATTAGAAAATATAACAACGCGTTTGCACTGGCATCCCTTGGTATCGGGCAGGAGATCATCCAATTTGGGTTTAGCCCTACAGTTACAATACAAGGAAAGATGTATCACCGGATTGATACCCTTCTGACTGTTGGCAATAATACACCAAAGTTTGCTCAAATGTACTTCAACGACACAGATCATGAATCAACACACCGTCTAACATATAATCCCGATTGTTTTTAAAATTATGTTATTTGTATATAAATGCCTCAACCATATGGCACCCAGTTACATCGCTTCAACGCTCACCATCTATCACCCTGCTCGACCTAACCTGCGTTCAGCATCAGACACCACCCGTCTAACTGTTCATAAAACCACCAAGCTCCTACAGTCTGCTGAACGTAGGACTTTTTATTACACTGCCCCCTCCATCTGGAATGACCTCCCAATTCACATCAGAGAGTCTCCATCTGTAGCCATTTTTAAAAAAAGCTCTTAAAACCCATTTGTACAGTAATTAGTTTTGTTTTGTTGAGTATGCTTATTTTTGTTTTGTCATAATGCGCTACGATCTCGATGTAGCAGCGCTATATATAAATACCAATAATGTATGTATGTATGTATGTATCTAGCGCTGGCAACAATCACCACTATACAAGACACACTCCATGAAGTAAACCCGTACATCGTATCTCTCAAAGCAGCCATAGAAGTACAAAATTAACATCGGCATGACGATCTGAGGATTGTTTTAAATGCCAGCAAGAAACCCTCCCATGAACATGCCAGACGATACAACTTACCAACAGGAAGTGAGGTAGCAGTTATAATGCCTGGGGATTCCATCAACAATCTTGATGTTGTTATACATACAAGACAAGGTCCGATACAGAGAATAAACCAAATCCATCGATCTTATGATCCTTTACACTTTATTTTACTCTTCCCTTATGGTAACGACGGTTATCACCTGAACATCAAGCATGCATTTGGACCACGTAATGTAACGCCGGCTGAATTCTACAGATATACACTTCAAATCCGGGCTGATTGCGACAACTATATTATGAAATCCCAGAGGTTGCTACAGCAATATGCATGTGACCAGTACGCTAAAATAGAAGGTGAACGGCTAAAGTACATTAAGAACCATCAGAAGGAGATCCGAGCAGAAAAATACACTGGATTAATGGACGCATTGGACAACAGCGATGGCATAAATGCAGGAAGAAAAATTATCCTACCCCCAACAGTATATGGTAGTCCACGCTTTTACGCTGAAGCATTTCAAGACGCAATGGCTATTGTTCGCAACTATGGCAAACCATCTCTGTTTATAACATTTACGTGCAACCCAAAATGGCCCGAGATCAAAACGTCACTTTATCCTGGTGAACAGCCAAGTGACAGACCAGACATTTTGTGTTAGAGTTTTCAATATTAAATTAAATCAATTGTTGACTGATCTCACAAAAAATAGAATTCTTGGACAAGTAAGTGCATACACTGCCGTGAAAGAGGACCAAAAGAGGGGTCTTCCTCATGTGCATATCCTTCTTATTTTGGATGAGAGCGACAAACCTCAAAATCCGACCGATATTGACCGCTTTGTCTCTGCTGAAATACCTGATAAACTAATCAACCCAACACTGCATGATATCATAGTTCGCAACAATATACATGGTCCATGTGGTGCAGTGAACATGAACTCTCCGTGTATGTCAGGAAGAGGTGCTTCTCGAACGTGTGAAAAAAAACTTTCCTAAAGAATTCAGAGCTCACACTGTGGTCACAAACTCGACTTATCCGCAGTATCGTCGCCGTTCACCTCAGATGGGTGGAAATGAACATGCAATGAAAGTTCGTGGAAATAATTTTACCGTGGATAACAGGTTTGTGGTGCCATATAACCCATTACTAAGCCTCAAATATAACGCTCACATCAATGTAGAGGTAGTTCACAGCGTTAATGCTGTCAAATACTTATACAAGTACATTACTAAAGGCAGTGATAGAGTAATGGTTCGTCTAGCCAATGGGCAAGAGCTAGACATCACGAATGATGAAGTAGAACGGTTTGTTAACGCACGATACATTAGTGCTTCTCAAGCTTTCTGGAGAATATATGAATTCAAGATACATCACCGTTATCCATCAGTTATTAAATTGCCATGTCATCTGGAAAATGAACAGCTGGTCTTATTTGAAGAGGGTCAAGCTGCTGAGGCAGTTCTTCATGGCCCGCCCCGAACAAAACTGACTGACTGGTTTCGTCTCAACCAAGAGGATCCGAATGCTAGGGATATTTTATATCCTGATATACCAAAGCATTACACGTGGAACGGAAAATGGAAGAAGAGAAAGAATCGATTGGGACAAAGCAATACCTGCACAAGTGCCTCGAATATGATCGGTCGAATCCCAGTAATCAGCCTAAATGCGCACCAATCAGAACTATACTTCCTACGAATGCTTCTACACCATCAGACCGGTCCAACTAGCTTCGATGACTTGAAGGTTGTTAATGGACAGGCACAAGCCAGTTTCCAAGCCGCGTGTCTGAAGTTAGGGCTACTTGAGGACGATACAGAAATTGACAAGGTATGTGAAATTGGATTGAACGCAATATTTGATATAACTTTTGCCCATTAATGTTACACATTTTTGCGACAGAAGCAGTTAGGCGCGAAAGATGTATACTCCGTTTCAAACTTTCATTCTCATGAAGCCAGCGATAAAACAGATCGACATGCTAATAAGTGTGCAAACATGACGTATTTTAAGCCAAGGAGACGATTATTACACCACAGAGTTTTGACACCACAGAGTTTAGACGTACAAATTTTTTCTATGTCTTCTTTATTTAATCGCGTGGTGTTTCTCTTACACAGGTAATGGAAGAGGCGGCCCGAGTCAAGTTTGGAAATCAATTAAGGGATGTTTTTGCAACGATTCTAATTTGGATAAGGCCGTCCGATCCTCTGGCTTTTTACCAAAACCACAAACAGAGTCTATGTGAAGATTTTATGCAAAGGGATCGTCTTACCGAACCAAATGAGTTTGTAATCAATGAAATGCTCCTCTACCTTCAAGATAGACTAGGCAGGGACAATCTCGACTTGGCCACCGATTTTGGGTTACCAAAACCAGATGCGAATTTCATGCATGACTTTCAGTCAAGAGAAATAAGGAAGGAAATGGACGTTGACATTCCAACACTTCAGCAAATTGACGAAACAAATCGTAACAAGTTGAATGGCGAACAGAGACACGTGTATGACACCGTTATTGATTCTGTTGAAAATGACAAAGGCCTTCTTATATCCCTTGATGCAAGTGGGGGGACTGGAAAGACATTTGTACTGTCTACAATTCTAGCGAATGTCAGATCGAAAAAACAAGTAGCCCTGGCAACAGCTACAAGTGGAATTGCTGCCACTCTATTACCAAACGGCCGAACGCTCCATTCCCGTTTGAAAGTGCCAATCAACATCACAGACAGCAGCACGTGTAATATATCCCCACGATCTGCTACAGCAGGAATCATACGTCTTTGCAAGTTACTGGTAGTTGATGAAGTTAGCATGGCTGATCGCAGAATATTAGAAGCTGTTGATCGCACAATGAAAGACATACTAAAGAACGACCGCAATTTTGGTGGCGTTACAGTTTAGCTGGCGACTGGAGGCAAATTTTGCCAATCATTAGAAAGGGTGGAAGAGCTGATACAGTCAACGCTTGCTTTAAATCATCTCCGTTGTGGACGGCTGTGAAGGTGATGAAATTAACCCAAAACATGCGTGTAGCAATGGCTGGTGGCGACGATCAAATTTTGCTGATTATTTGCTAAATATATGGGAAGGAAAGGTTCCGATACAACGCGACCTTGGACAGCATAAAATCAAAATTAGAACATGTGTTTCAGGCAGCAAGCATTGAACAGTTTTGTGATTTTGTTTTTCCCAATCTTGAAGAAAATCACACAAATGCTGAATGGCTTACTTCCAGAGCCATTCTTTGTCCAACAAATAGCGAAGTTAATGAAATTCTTTTGCAACGATTCCCAGGAGGTTTCAGTGACTACAAAAGCAGCGATAAGATATTGAATGCTGAGGAACAAAACCAATATCCGACAGAGTTCCTAAATACACTCAGCCCATCTGGTATGCCGCCGCATCAAATCAAGTTGAAACGTAATACACCAATCATACTTTTACGAAACATAGGGCGTGTTCTCACTGTGCGAATGTGGACTCATACCTAGGTGCGAGTCTACATGCATAACAGTGATGTTGCGTTCTCATTGTGCGATTAAAATACATCAAAATACCGATGTGGTATCGAGTCCACTTACCCGGATGTTACTTGTTTACAAGTTTAAGCGAGTGCGCCGTGCGTACTTACTGCGTAAATACCACGCGTGCATGACATTTGGCCGCGTGAAATTGCATTTTGAAGCGCGCGGCGGACGGCGGCGCAGTCTGACGCAGCGCAACACGCTTGTTATTGTGGAACAAGTGGTACGAGTCCACATACGATAAGTAAAACGCGTTCTCACTAGCGATTTTGATACCACGTCCTAGGTGCGAGACTACCTCTTCGAGTAGGTTTCGACCCTACATCGTTGATGTAGGGTCGAACCCCCTTATTGCGCGTTCCCACTAGGCTTGGAAGTAGGTTCGATGTAGCATCGAGTCCACGTCCTGGTATCAAACAGCCACAGTGGGAACGCGCCCATAGATCCAATTAATGGACATTGCAACGGGACTAAATATGTTGTCTCAGAACTCCATGAACATGTAATTGGTGCTACTATTGCAAGCGGGGTTCACGTAGGCAAGCAACTGTTTATTCCACGGATTCCCCTGTCGCCATCTGAAAATCTTTTCCCGTTCCAACTTCAGAGACGTCAATTCCCTCTACGGGCTGCATTTGCAATGACATCCAATAAGGCGCAAGGACAAACGTTGTCAAGAGTTGGCATATTCATGGAAAAGGATTTTTTTCTCTCATGGACAACTCTATGTATCTATGAGTAGAATTGGAAAACCTGAAAATCTTCAAATCTTGACAAAAAATGGTTCTTTCCCTGGGAAAGAAGGAACTTTCACAGATAACGTTGTATATCACGAAGTCCTTTAATTTTTTGCTTTTTATAAGATTCTACAAAGATGACTAATCATATCCTTCTTTTATCAAGCATCATGCTGTACTAACAGGACTATACCCTGTTGGGGTTTTCTTTATCGATAACATTTTGTCATTTGGATATGTTGATGCCTTCAATGTGCAAATACAAATCACCGCATTTCATAGGGTAACCATTCAATTTATTGAGTTTATTAACAAAAACTGCAATTTTCTCAGATTAAAATAAAATAAATCCACGTCGTGATGAGATTATATTGCGTGTTTGTGTGTTGGAGCGGGGGTTGTAGGGGGGTTTGTGGTTTCAGAGTACAATGTAGGTAATGTGGCATAACCATCTAGCGGGGACCCGAGCGTAGCGAGGGTACACCGCTAGTCTTACTATAAATCTGGAAACGGTGTGTGTTTGTGTGTTTGTTATCCTTATTTCTCCGTTAGTTGTGATCAAAGTGGCGCCTAATTTGCATGAAAGATAGAGGAAATAACGGGAAGGGTGTTAAAGTTTATTTCAGTGAAATTGGTTAACAATTGGCTCCAAAAACAGCAAAAAAACCGCTCAGATTTGGCTCATAAATGCCACTAGAATTGAACAACATTGTGCGTTGCGCGTACTACCGCGTAATCATACCGTGGTAACACGTCGCGTGCATGTTTGCGCAAGGGCTCACTGCCGCGCGCGGCACACGCACTCATACACATGGCGTGAAGCCTGTACAGTGTGTTGGTAGGGTATTTGGTGTCATGTTGGGAAGGGAGGGGGGAGGGGAGGGAGGGGGAGGGCGGGGTGGTGTAAAACCACGGGAAATGATTTAGGATAGGCCTATAATGGATTGCGTTTTGCGGGGGTTAATGAAACAACCTGATTTCTTTACTTAAGTTGGCATGCCAAACAATCTAAGGGACCGAGTGTTAATGAAGAAGCCACGGGAAATGGTTTAGGGAGGGTTGTGATTATAAATCAAATTGGTTTGGGTGTGTGCATGGGGGGGGGGGGGGGGGGGGGGGGGGGGGGGGGGGGTAAACCACGGGAAATGTTTTAGGATAGGATTAAGAGTTAATGAAGTAGCCGCGGGAAATGATTAGGGCGGGTTATGATTATAAATCCACCTGGTTGGTGTAGTTGCAGTGTGTGGGGTGGGGGGGGCGATTGTAGGGGTTTATGTGGTTTTAAGAGTACCGTCGGAGGGTTAACTTGGTGCGGTTTGAGAAGTAGGGGTTAATACAGTAGCCACGGTAAATGGTTTAGGAGGGATATGGTTATAAATCAACCTGATTGGGGGTTGGGGGTGTTGTAGGGGGTTTATAATGCCTTTAGCACAAGCCTTGCACAAGGTAAAAATTGGACATTATTACGAGCGCCCTCTTCGACGTTCAAACAGTGTGTTTGTGAATAATCATGAACCGGAAAGGTACTGTGGTCACGCCTCCTGGATATAAACTGCAATACCAACGCCGCCTAGTGACGCTATAGGGCGTTGCTTCGTCTGCTTCATTTTAATATTTAAGTATAATAACAGGGGATTTAGTCTATCGTCGCTATATTTAAATGATCATTATGTTCCAAAATGTTGAAATATTAGAGAAATAGCCCATCAGATATCACTATCTATAGGAGTGTTAGATAAAATATTGGAATAGCAATTACGGAATTATTATTCCATGATGGTAAGATGTTTTAAAGTCTATGAAACAAGTACGGGTAAGATTCAAAGCTTATTTTCTCAATGAATTACGTTCATATTATATTTATTTTTAGAATTCCGTACTTCCTTATATACTCAAGTTATATTTTATTCTCATTTGAAAACAATCCAGGTAATACAACGTCTAATGTAGTGATATTAGAATTACTAAACTTTGTTCACCAAAACTACCAGAAGTAAAAAGCCCATTTCATAGTCATGCGAGTTTAGTCTCCTTTCAAATATCCCGCGTCAATCCCAAGAATATACTGAATGGTCTGTAACATCGATGAATGACCCATGATTGATTTCTTTTGATTCACTTTCTACCTGAGTTGTCGGTGCTCATCAAAATACACCGTGATGCAATGTAACGCAAGGCCAGTCTCTATTCAATGTTATTGATTGAGATAATGTTACGAATACTGCATGCAGTATTGAGATAAGTCATTGATGTCTGACATTGCTATCGATTTAGGGATTATAATTCCGTGAAGTAGACATTAACTTTTCTGTTTGATTTACTGATTAACATTTGAATTGCATAATGTCTGGTTTACCGCGAGCTTTGGGATAATATATTTAATAATGTTCTCGTGCAATTGATTGACCGGGAAGGGACCTTTATGGATTTTAATGGAAATCAGCCCAAACTTACAACTGTAAGGATTAAGAAAAATCAGTTGCCTTTGTGCAATAACACGTTGTTTCAAAATATTCTATCCGCGGCTCGGACAGATTTAATGGTCATTGGGGGAAAAACGACAATAACGAAAAAAAGTATTTGGTATTTGTTAATTCTCTGCCACTGTAATCGGGAACTGTCACTGTGGCCGAGTGGTCTAAGGCGGTGGTCTAATGGAAACTTTTGCGCGTGAGTTCGAATCTCACTGGAATCACCTTTTTTGTCTTTATTTTACATATAATTTTGAAGTAATTATGAATCGTATCGCCCTGTAACTCAGAAAATATTCATGATTTATTATCAGAAATGTAATTCGGCACGAAATCTACTGTTTAAAAAAAAGTTTGGTACATAAACTATGATGTGACTTTGATAAAATATGTACACAAATATTATCTAAATATGTTCATTTTGCATGTTGGTTCTCGGGGAGGGGCATCCATTTTCAACTTATTTTCTACTACAAGGGAGTTTGTTTTCTTAACAGAATGCCCACTGAAGAAAATTGAAGCTGCATACATAATTTGTACCACACGCAATTTCTATAAATTGATGTAATGGGTTATTCGAAACATTAAATTGTAAAAATACATTGATATCACGAGGTTCGAAATAGCTCAGTCGGTAGAGCTTTAGACTCTCAATCAACAAGCCGTAGGTTCCAATCTTGATTGAAGTTCTTAATGTTATTTATTTATATTATTTGACGTTATTTATTTATTTATTTATTTAATATTATTATCTATTTACATTTTCTTTTTTTAAAAATTGACATTTATTCATATTGATTTTCTTCTTTTTTAAACTTTCTTCTATCTTGATGGGTTTATTTATTAATTATGTGTTCATTTGATTTTCAATTAATTGAACATTAATGTTATACATTATATTTGTTTATTCATTTGTTTGTCTAAGGATTTAATAACTTACCTAATAAATGAATTAAAGCAAACACAAACTATTAACTTCAATTTTATAATACATTGTTTTAATTATAATTTCAAAATCTGTCGTAACCAGCCCATACTAAAAGCGTGTTCAGGTTATTTGAAATGACCATTGGATTACAATATCGCTGACGCTAAACTGAATGACTGGATTAATATATCGCGCTGACGCTAATAACGAGGTCGTACTACAAATTAAATTGAATGATGATAATCGATTGGCCACTATTTACTATTGAAGTGTTACGTGTAATGTAAACCAAGTATTACCATATCAATTGGATCACGCTTACAAGTCCTGAACACTGATTGAAAAGATCGCTACATAAAACCAATGGCTAGCATTAATAAAGGTGCGTGACCCATTTACCAGGGAGTTACATACTCAATTCGATAGTGAAAAACAATTATGCAGTATCAGACCTGGATCACTGCGCATGAATGGTATGAATGGGCGCTTATCCCTTTAGGCTGGGTTCACATAGAAGTATACGGTATACGATATACGGTATACGGTATACGGTATACGGTATTCGGTATACGCTATACGGGCACGGCGAGTCACATAGGATAGCACGCGAGCCCTACTCGGTCTATTAAATTGCAATAAAATGAGTACAAAGGAGTCCTATTTTTCTAACTTACCCTATTCTACGCAATACATTGTTTATAAATCGTGATTGGGGAAATTCAGAACGCCTGTACACACGAATTGCAGCTGCTTCCTCCAAACGGGCCGGTATACGATGCACGAAAATCGAACACGCACGATTCCCGGTATACTATACTATACTACACTATACGCAGGTATACGGCCTTTTCGAATAGTGCCCTCTTATGTGACCCGGTATATTGAAATTACATTGTTCGATTTAAGCTATACGCGTGCCGTGCAAAACGTGCACCGTATACCCGAATAGTATACTCCTATGTGAACTCAGCCTTAGGTATACTTGTCTCAGGATAAAAAATCTCGATAAATACGAAATAAAATAACATTGACAAAACTACATGCTGTGATAGGATTCGAACCCGTAACCCGCTGATATCAAATCCGACACCTTACCGCTGAGCTAAATCTATTCGATGTAAACTAAGTAAGAAAAAAACATTATACAGTTCAACATAGCTTAAAATGCTTTATGTTTCCTATTTTAAGCGTTTTTAACAGAGAGTTTTCGCCTAAAAGCATTTAAAAAGCTGTTACACTTAAAGAATCTAATTTTGATTTAAACGTGACACTTAACAATTAAGGACATCTATTTCGTTCGTACACACTTCAATGTGTCGATTAACAGCCACAGTCTATCGTTGCATCATGGGGGTTTAAACGATGGGTACCTGATGACTCGGGTATGTACATCGACTCGTGTGAATTTTGTCTAGGACAATCACTTGAGAGGAACAAAAGATGTTACCTGTCAATCCAAAATAAATTGAGACTAGAGAAACTAGCCATCAAGCGATGGCGCTCTTGATAATGTCCCTGCTCTAAGGCTTGTGTTAGAAGGGATATGGTTATAAATCAACCTGGTTTGGTGGGTGTTGTAGGGGGTTTATGTGGTTTCAGAGGTAGGTGGTGGCATAATCATCTAGCGGGGACCCGAGCGTAGCGGGGACCCGAGCGTAGCGAGGGTACGCCGCTAGTAAGGTTAATTACAAAAGTGACTTAAAGGGGCGTGTACATCTCAAGTGTTTGTCCTGGACAAAAATCACATGACTCGCTTCGCTCCCAAGTCCTCGCGTGCCCAGCAAAAAGCCCATGATGCAATACTAGGTCGTAAAAGATGTGCACATAAATCGACAAAATGCTGTAAGAGCGAAATATAATATATGTAGAATTGTTTCAAAAAGTAGTGTTATTCGTTACATTTAAATCAGAATTACATTCTTTAACAGTAAATAAACAACTTTTGAGCGAGAAACTATCTTAAAACTGCAAAGATTAAGAAATATAAAGCATTTTAAACATCTAATTTAGAGAAGAGTGGTATCATTGGTATGTTGAACCATATTACTTTTGTTTGTTGTTGCGTTCACATAGCGCATAGTTGGCTCAGCGGTAGAGCATTGGACTAGTAAACCGGAGGTCGTGGGTTCGAATCCTATCACGGCTTGACATTTTATTTTAATCGTTTATATACATTTTTTTAATTAGTTTTCATATTGTTTATCATTTCGTATAATTATTCATTATTGTTCCATTATAGTTTATTTTTGAATTTGGAATTATTTACGATTTCATTTTAATTTTCCACTGACTGTTTAGTGTGCATGGCATCATGAAAGGTGACATGTACCGCGGTATACCACCGCACTGTCCTACTCCTATGCAACAGGCCAATACAATAGAAAACTCGTTGTGTGTTATTATCGATTGAGCTAAACTTGTAAAGTAAATGCCAGCCGTTATCTAATACAAATCAATGTGCCTGTATTATTATTATTGAAATAATGTTTAATACACCACCATTTGTAGTTTCTGAGTAATATATTTCAAACTAGCTAGGACGGTTCACGGATTTCGCGGCTCGAAAAGGATGTTTGAATTTGATCTCAATATAATATAATCCAAGCTGCTATAGGCAAAAGCTATATACAGATGACCGTGCAGCTATTTCGTGAAAAGCTATACAGCCGATGATCCGGCAGCAACCCTTACCCTAATCCTAACCCCAACCCTAACTCTAACTTACCCTAACCCTAAGGCCAACAAAAGGTAGGGTCGGTAGGTCGGATTTGTTAAAAGATCTTGGGGTTTTTTTATACGGATATTGTATTTGGGAATTTAAATTCGAAATGGATACTGTGAATTAAAGTCCAAACACAAAACACATCGCTTTGACAGTATAGAACTCTTGTTCATGAGTTTGCGACATTGCTGCTTTACTCTCGGCCACCTTCACACTGCTGATTTCGATCTCCAATATTGTCGAATTGGCTGCA
The DNA here is from genome assembly GCA_035610835.1 of Ophiura sarsii. Lineage (NCBI taxonomy): Eukaryota > Metazoa > Echinodermata > Ophiuroidea > Amphilepidida > Ophiuridae > Ophiura > Ophiura sarsii. Next base: position 11,897 of record JAYJML010000509.1, read on the forward strand.
ACACTGCAAACTCGGTCAAATATGATTTTTGTACCAAGTTTGCAACGCGCAGATACCGTGTAGGTCGCCGCCATTGTTACAGAAAGCGAAAGAACGTTGTGTTGAAGTTTTGTTAGAAATATATACGTGAGAGTATTACTAAACCTATTTTTCCTGTACTAACTGCCCCCAACTTTTTATACTATGTTGAAATTAATATTCATGCCGTTGAGCAACATTTTGGGAACAAATATTAACCGTAACTAGATTTCTTCATATTTTCTTACAGTATAAAAAATGACATCACTTGCACGTGCGAACAATTTTCATTTAGTCCTTTTAATAGTCCCCGCGGGTGCCAAGTTCACGCAATAAACATCATGTTACACGATATTGCGCATTGGGGGATGGTGTTATAAAGACCAGATTGAATATGTCATACGAAATCAGGAATAAAACGGTCCGTTTGGCCGTTCAAATTGCTAAAAATGTTGTTTTAAAAAAGAATCGAAAATAAAAAAGAATACGGTCGGCACCATGGTACACGATCAGGTCGGACGTGGACAAACAAACAATTTATTTTTCTTGGCCTAACCCTACCTTACCCTAACCCTAACCCTAACTAACCATAAGGCTAACCCTCACCCTCACCCTCACCCTCACCCTCACCCTCACCCTCACCCTTACCCTTACCCTTACCCTTACCCTTACCCTTACCCTTACCCTTACCCTTACCCTTACCCTTACCCTTACCCTTACCCTTACCATAACCCTAACTAACCATTACCCTTACCCTAACCATAGGTTGTACAGTCTGGTACCATAGGTTGTATAGTCTGGTAGCAATTGGCTACCCGATGATAGGTCGTATAGTCACTTCCATATAATAAACAGTGGTAGATTTGTCAAGCAATTGAAGCAACGGTGTGTAGTTAGTCCACTGTTAAGTTGTGATTTTGTCTCAAAACAGAATGAACATATAAAATGGCGATACATTCTTAGTTTTACTCAAACCCTGGTATTTGAAATGTGGGCATCGATGGGTATATATCATTTTGTGACAGCCTGTGTATGAATAAATGCACCAAATTGGAAACAGACAATTTTGCGCATTAGACTTAAATGTTCTCTGAACACTTTGGAATACGTTTCATTTATGTAATGTTAGCATAACACTGAAGTTTTGACAATTTCTTTTGCAAAAACCCACATGAATGGAATCTGAAGAATGTTTACCATGTTTGAAAGTTGATCAATGTATACTGTTTTGAGTTATACAATCAAACATTTTATAGATCATGGGGCCTCAGAAATTGTTAATGTTAAAAACTTATTTTACAACTTATTGAGCCACTGTTTGGCGCACCTGCTACGACGGTCGCCTCTATCATGTCTATAATGTTGAGTTTAGACATAAAACTAGTCAGCATACCCACCTGTGATCTTTTCCAGGGGACGCCCTCAATCCTGGAAAAATTGGAAGCAGATTTTCTTGCAGATTTACTTTTCTGATCATAAATCATAAATATATTCCAAGGTCATGAAGGTACAGAGTGATACGATTCCTAATAACCTCAAAATCATAGTTTTAGAGTGAATTTAGAGTAAAATTTAAAATAAACAAAGATTGTACCGCTCGGTACAATCTATTTTCAAACCATGCATGATTTTGAAGTAATTAGAAATCGTATCGATCTGTAACTTAAAAGATCTTTATGATTTATGATCAAAAATGCAAATCTGCAAGAAAATCTGGTTTCATAGTAAAATCAATGATAGAGGGCGCTACTTGGAAAAGATCACATAATATGCCTTTAAGTCTCACAGTGTTTCACAGGACAAATAACATATCTGTTTCACCTGTGGTATGATGTGGTCAAGACGAGAGAGAGATTTTGGACAGCGAAAACGGAAAATTACCCTCAAAATGTATACAGTCATGTTTTTGCTGTTTTTCTCCGTATTGTATCGATAGATGTAAGACTAAGAGCACGATTTCAACACAGAAAATGGAATTATTGTTGGATTATATCTAAATATAATATGGAACGATCATATTGCAAGAGTTAAAGATTTTGTACTTGCAGATAGCATAATATGAACTCCAATGTATTACTATGCTTTTAGCATACTGGAATATTTCTAATCAGTCACATTCATTATAAAATGTATGCCACAGTGATGCCTCTTATGTTAAATCTTTAGAATGATTGTCACTTGATGAGTTTCTTTGTGTGCAACTTTCAGAATAGCCAATCAGATAGTCAACTGTACAGAAAATCAATTCGTGAAGAGACTTGAATCCCCTTCAGTTAGTCCTGTAATTGATATATCTCAGTTCAAAAACAAACTACTTTTGCAGTATTTCTTATAGGGGAGGGTAAAGCTTAATGGTCGTCGTCTTGACCTGGATCTGGATATTCAAAATGCAATTTAATATCAAATTAGCCATTTCTATTGTTTGCAGTCTGTGAAAGAGATATCTGACATTTAGACCGGTTATATTTGACCTTATTTCACAGAAATTCACACTAAATGGAAATTTAGTTTTCACTGAACACCCAGTACTGATATCAATGTACAATGCACTTGTAGCTGAGATTCAAAGCTACAATTACGGAATATTGCGTAACACTTTCCACGCGGCTATTGGTTTTACCATATAAAAACAGATGTTCAGAAATCTTTCCCAATCTATCTCAAGGATTACTGAACCAATACGAGGCATGTTTGTACTTATTTCAATGCATTTCACAAGCTGATTCCAAGTATGGTTATGAAATTTAACAATTTTGATAACCGTTTGAGACATTTTAGAATGTCGTCTGCAGACGCCTGCCACGTGGAAAGTGTTAAAACTGGCTTATATAATAGAAAAGGTAGTTGGCAAATACATGAAATAAGGAACAATAGCGTAACCTACAATCTTTCCTGATCTTAGTACCATTGAAATTGACAAAAGAGAACTGTAGTCAATCTCGGGGGGAAAATTACCTTTACTTTTGACATGTTTGACATTGCTGAAAACTGATGTCATGAAAATAATGTTCACTATTGCAAACTATATGCAGCGGGATATACATGTACATTGTATCAAACACCATTGTAAATTATCAGGTGATGTATGTATTAGACCAATAATATGAACAACATCTAATTCATTTGTTCTTGTGGAAAATTAACACAAACAAATAGGCCTATCTTTTATTTGTTCAAAATGTGTATATGTTTTCTCATTTAAGAAACCATCAAATTGTGAATAAAAGGTTCGAAAAGGTCATCGACCCGGGCAGTGACTTGTATCTGTTTTATTTACAGTCAAGGTTTAAATAACAACTCGTATCATTTTATTTTAGTTATATCGAAATAACCATAATGAGCACTATATCTGTATAGTTGCGTTCAATTAGATTATAGTCGATTTGACACTCAAGTCAAGTCTAACATTTTTTATTTATTTTATGCTCACGTGATCCTAAAAGAAATTAAGCTTGGTTGCAAGAATTGTCAATTTAGGCAAATCTGATAATTTTCACGAATTCAAATAGTTCCATTAAAATGTTACGCCAGCATTTTATAATTACGCTCTCGCAGCAATGAGCATGATGAGTTCAGCACGGTATCAAATCCACGCCAAACTACTGTCGCCCATATCAGGCCGTGAAAGCCGTGAACCGCGTAATGTACTTTTGAAGATACAACTCTCTTTTCTGAATTTTGAAGCAAATTACAAATATCGGTGGTGTAGGAAATAGGAAAATCGATTCAAGGACATAAGCCGACTGGCTTCTTATTTACATAACAATTGGCCTTTGCAGATCATGTTCATAGACTAGCTAGGGGCCATTCAATGTAGGCCTACGGAGTAGTAAACACAATTATATTTACAGGACATTCTTTATCGCAGTGAAATTGCAAAAGAAAAATAGTATCATTCAACATTCAATAAATATAGCGAACGATAAGCAATCCTGTCAATTTATAAAAACAAACAGTGTAATAACAAAACAGAAAAGAAAACCCCATCCCCATCCGCAGGATTCGAACCACTGACCTCATGATTGTGAAGCCGGCGCTTTGACGTTTGAGCTAATGAAGGCTATACATAAACGTTTTGAAGAAAAACATTACATAGAGTTCAAAATACAAATATCTCTTAAATCGGAGGCTAAAATGCTTTATATTTCGATTGGTGTGCATTTTTAACATGGGTTATCGCCCAAAAGTTGATTATATGCTGAAGGAGATTGTAATTCTGATTTCATTATAATGCATAACACTACTTTTTGAAACGATTCTAGACACCTATTTCGTTCGTAAATAAATTTCACCATTACGTTTGATCGATTAAAATTCGCGGCAAATCTATTGCACCATGGGTATTATTACTTGGAAACACGGAGACTCAGATACATAGGGATTCATGTGACTTTTGTCCAGGACAAACACTTGAGATGTACACGCCCCTTTAAAGGGCACAGGAAATGCAAATATAAGTGGTGTGATTTGAGTCAAGTCTACGAGGAGGGACCAGAAAGCATTAAATATTTGTGCTAGTTGATGATGACATCATTTGTGGAACTATTGATTGCTCAGTGAGTACTATGAAAAGAAAATTCCAGGTGACTGGTTTGAATCCATTCATGATACTCACTGATAATCAATATACCACAAATGATGTCATTTGTGGTGTGTTCATTTTTCTGGCCCTGTTTATTGTAAATGGAATGTCCCACAAAGACTTGGAGCAGGATTATCATCCCTTTTCCTGTGCCCTTTAAGGTTGGTGTCCACCCTGTTTGGCGCCAAATTTATCAAGCACTGTAACTTTTAAATTATAAATGTGATGTACATAAAAGTATACATTTTTTGTAATGAAATGAGTCAGAGAATCCATTTTTGGTATCAAATTTTACTAAAATCAGTTATTTTTACATTTTTGCCCAAAAATCACCTTTTGGGCGCCAACATTTTTCAGACAACCTAACAATATCAGTTTTTGATTAAAAAATCCAAAATGTCACCAAAATCATCTAAAGTCAATTATCTAGGAGCGATTTATTTTTTTGGCTTAAAATTTGTTTGTTTTGAAAATATTGACAAAATAGTACCAAAAAAATGTTTTTTATCTCAAAATTCTAATTTTGTGCACTTTTTGGTCAATATTTTCAAAACAAACACATTTTAAGCCAAAAAAAAAATCGCTCCTAGATAATTGACTTTAGATGATTTTGGTAACATTTTGAAATTTTTGGCGCCAAAAAGGTGCTTTTTGGGCAAAAATTTAAAAATCACTAATTTTAGTAAAATTTGATACCAAAAATGGATTCTCTGACTCATTTCATTACAAAAAATGTATACTTTTATGTACATCACATTTATAATTTAAAAGTTACAGTGCTTGATAAATTTGGCGCCAAACAGGGTTGACACCAACCTTAAGTCACTTTTGTAATTAACCTTACTAGCGGCAACAGGGTTGACACCAGCCTTAAGTAAGTTTTTGAAGGTGACATTTCCCATAATACCCCTAATCCCTAGTTCACATTTTGCGACATCCGACGGGTTTTCACAGATCGCATCACATTTTCATCTTTCATTAGTGTCTCTTGTTTTAGTGTGTTTCTGAAACAAGTCAAAGTTTATTAAAAACTAGAGCGGTTCTCGGGTTTAGCGGTTTGTGGGTTTCGCGGTGTTTGGATTTGGTGGTTTTCATTCGAACGGTTTATTGATTAAGTGAACAATATTCGGGAGATCAGTTTGTTGCAGTTTCTTGACATTATTATGTTAGGGTCTTACCAGAACCATGGAGGACGGGCGTTGATTGACAACATGGAATGAGCACAAATATGAGGTACTCACCCATAATTCAATTCGTCAAAATGTTACTTAAGTACATATTCTACAGTTTTCATTTGTTTCATGGATGATTCATCAATGGCGGAGGAGACTTTTGACATTAACATTTTAGGTTACAAATGTGTATATATTTCGGTTGAAACGAAAAAGGCTATTGAATTAAATTTGAAGAATTTGGAAACCGGGAAATCCGTAATCTTCCTATATGGAAATTGAAGGTTCGCTTTGTAAATGTGGACATCAAAATGAATTTAAGGATTGCAAAGGACATGGGACTTGATCATGTATAATTTGATAATTGGGTCTTTTGGCAATAATCCATGAAATCATACTTGCGTGAAGGCATAAAGTTGAAAGGTAGGTATAAACACGATATTCCTGATATATTCTATTTTGAAACGGCAGACCTCTTATTACAGTTTAAAATAGGGGTATTTATTACATGTTATGTTCAAATTAATATAGTGTGAATTTTAACAGAGATCTCACCATAGTAAAAAAAATCACGCAATGATGATTTGTTTAAATATTTTAACCGAGATATTTGTGTCCACATTATTTTCGGTAGCTTATACTGTGATCTAAATTGTTAAAAAAATGCGTGTGAGCAGGTACAACCACTCGGACGTAACATAACTATACATTATTAAGTAAGGGGCAAAGATTCAGAAAATGAGACAATAATAAAATGGTGGGTGTTGTAGTAGGCTAAGATTGAATTCTATTATTTTGGCAAGTAAAGTATAGATTATATTTAGGATTCAGAATAAGGCTACAAGATATACACATATTTAACAATTACTCAAAAAATGGTAGGCCTACTTCTATTCGTTATTGATATTTTTGATATTTGTAATTATTTTTAAGTTTATAATGTAATATATATTTTTTATAGTATAGTTGTTTGTGATATTTATTTATGCTTGAAAATAAGTAAATTTATCTTTATTCCGAAGAGAAATGTTTATTATTTTGCATGATATGAGACACAATTACAATCCAATTCGTTGGATTACATACAATCATAATTTTATATAGATATTTTATTAAGTATTATTTCTATCAGGCTTTTTAACGGTACAATAAAACTGTGTATTGAATATTGATGCCTTGGTTCAACCAAAGTACCCGGATGCGTCCAATACTTCTATCAAAAAGGGTCTAACCATCGCTCAGATGAGGTATATTAAACACTCTAATAGTGTCGAACCATTCAGAAAGCAAGAATCTAAAATATGCGTAGTGCATTGAAATTGCATAATGCACTCAGCATGTGCGTCGTTCAATGCGCGCATCGTGCGCTTTGTTTTGATTAGTTGTTCAGGCATAGCGGGTTCGCCGATTTTCACTGCGGGTAGTGGTAGCAAACTTGTTAACATGTTTGATGATGATTTTATTCGTTATAAGAGAGATCAATATTATGCTCAAATTGTGAATTTTGATTTGTAATATTGTCGTGTATGAATCTGGTCAATACATGCGTATGTTTTGTTTCTCGAAAAAAAATAGAAAATCAATGCACTTGCGCAAATGTTGATATACTCACAATAGCACCCCGTGCAGGGTCGAACCATTATTCACACATCAACATCAGCGCGCGTGCATTGATTTGTCTAATTTCTTTTAAAACAACACTTACGCATTTATACCTATTAAATTATTTTCAATTAATAGCCTTCATTGAATAAACTTCATTGAATTTGGATAAATGGAAATGTATTGTAATAATAATGTATTCCATCATTTGTATAAATGTATTTATCTATCTATTAATTTATATAAATATAAATAAATAACTTAATTAATTATTCAAAACACTTAATTTGTTAACATTATTTGAAAATCAAGTAGATGAATAGAAAATACAATTAAATCAACTTAATTATTGAAATGAATCACTATACCAATCTATAATTAATTCATTTATTCTCGAATTGATTAATTAACTTATTAATTAATAAGATTGTTAATTAATTATTAACTTATTGATGTTGTTTATTACTTATTCCAACAGTTCATTCATTAATATTATTTGATACTAAAAGCAAAAATAAATATATCAATTTTAGTCATTATTCAAGTAATCTATCAATCGCATTTCAATAGAATAAAACAAATTTAATCATTGATTGACTATTATATTTCTTGTTCATTGTTTTTAATTACATTTACAAATACATTTAATACATAAATCGATGGGTTGTTTTAATTATTTATGAATTTCCGATTATTTACTCTTTAACTAATTCTATTAATTTAATGCATTTATCGATACATTAAATAACTATAATTCAATTGAAGATTTGTTGTATTCTGAATCATATTTAAAATATGAGCACCTTGAAGACATTGAAATGACAATCTCGTCACTTTAGTGTATTGGTTACGAACTATATTTGACAAGAACCTTCTTTTTAGAACAATATTCGTGCAAACATATCAATTCATATGAAATGTTAAAATCACAATAGAAATTGAAATGTCCATCTCTATAGGTATACGTTTAATCGGCGTCATGAAGCTTTGGACAGTTTCAAAATAGTAAGCGTGTGTGTGCTGCTTGAACCTAGTGGTGATTGAACAAGAACATACGAGGGTTTGTCAAAATGTAATGAAAGTGATCTTGTTGCGAGTTGCAAGGGGCATTGCCATTGAATGAAATTATTTTCAATTAGCCCACTAAAACATGATTTTTAGCTGAATTTGTACCTATTTTTTTGCGACATGACCATGTGACATGTAAACGGTAGACGCCTTTACTCGGGTAAATATCTGTACTCTCTTCATTCCCTTCTATTCCCCTTTTTCTCTTTCTCCTTTCTCTCTCTTTTTTAAATATTTGGTTACAAAAATTACCAGAGGCACTGGCCCTTGCAATTTGTCCAAATTTGACTGTGGAAAAAAAATGTGCGCGCTTCCAGGCCAGCGCATCTTCTTTCTTCATGCGACTAACAAAACTTGCCCCAACCCAACTCCCACTCCCACCCCACCCCATAGAAATACTGTTATGATACTGGTGTCGCCATTGTCTACAACTCACCGCCTAGACCGTAAATGAATTTTGAGACCGAGACTAAAGGTGAAACATCTATTGACACCATTCACCGTAAAGAAATTATATTAAATTTCCCATAGATATGGCCAGATTTCATTGTTTTTAAGATTTTTATTTATTTTACGGTCATTTCCAGCTCAAACATGTCAAAGGAAAATAAGAACAAAGCCCCCGACCGACCGTACAATAGGGTTTCTTTCTTGCATAAACATGTTTTTTTATGATTTTATTTTGCCTGCTGAATGAATGAAAAGCTAACTTAAATTAATCGTGATATTTGAACAGAATATACCCGTATTCGAAACGAAAATTATTAGGAACCGTTTATTATTTCCACCGAGGGTCGGGGCGGGAGTAATTGATGAGTGGGATCACGCACTTTTTAATTGACAACAAACGTTTTTCCTAATCAAGCGGGGTGCGCGTCATAGTGTTTTTATCCGGATTCAACGTTAACGATCCAACAGCTTCCGCCCCGTCCCAATAAAAAATGATATTCATATAACAGTTTATTCAAATTGCTTAATATTCATTTAGCAATGGGAATCATATACCATATAAGTACCGCGCGTGTGCCTAATAAATTAAGTTTATGATATTTAAGAAATTAGTCTATAGACTCAATCATGGCAAATTTAAGTGTGAATTGCCAATTTTCACGCGCTCCACGCACGCGCAAATTTGTTTAGTATTGAGTTACTATAGTCATGTCGGTTATTTCTCGACAATATAGCTAAAATTGGCTTGAAGTTGGTCTAAAGTATAATTGGACCATTAAAAGCCAATCAGGCAATTGTGTTTCTTGCACCCTCCCTGTTTATATAATGGTCATGCCACTGCGTAGACCCTACTCATTCTTACTAGGGAGCACATCAAAACTCGACCGCCCGGCAACCGCCGGTTCCGTGTAGCTCCGTGAGGTTGCAGTCGGTTTCTATTGTTCTAAACAATGATATGCGGTCCAACCGGGCGGAATCGCCGGTTGCCGCGCGGTCGAGTTTTAAATTTGCTCCCTAATCAAATAAAAACAACCCAGTTATTTAACACTTTCCACGCGGCAGGCGTTTGCAGACGACAGTCCCGAAATTTCCCAAAATGTTTTAAACATTTTAAAATTATTGAATGTCATTACAATATTAAAATAAGTGCAAACTTGTCTAGTTTGGGTTCAATAGTATAGTTCATGAGATTAGGTGGGAAAGGTTTCTGAAAATCTGTTTTGTATAATGGTAAAACTAAAAGTAATAGCCGCGTGTGAAAAGTGTTTTAAAAAATCTATTTTTTCGAGAAAATCAGTTCTTTAGGTAGATGTTCCGATTGCTGGCCCGATTTTCAAACTTGATGTTTTCTATTTTACATGAAAGGTCATCTTTAAAATGGTCGCATTCCAAAGTTTGAGTTGCATAACTCCAACGGTTCTATTTTTAGAAGCACAAGGTCACAAAATAATTGCCCATTGAGTAGTACACAAACTGGTTGGTGGTTAACCACCTTTGGCAGTAATTCACCACATTTTACCCTATAATTTCTAAATGGAACATTTCTGGCTCCTAAGATTTTACAGACATAGGCTAATGAGAAAAATATGGGGATTCTTCTGATATCAAAATATCTTGATGTGAAAAACAAATCATAGCCCCCAAAAAGTGATCGGAACATACACCTTTAAGACCTTATCATTCTTATTGTTCGTCAAAAATATTCTCTCAGCCCAGTTCCTAAGCACCCCACCTTCTTTTGAGACCCTGAACGACACACCCTACAAAGTTGAGTGCCACCGCCCCCCCCCCCCCCCCCCCCCCTTGTCCGACCGGGACTTTACTTGTAGCCTACCCAAACATAAAACTAAACAAAATACTATTGTTGATAGAGGTGTCTTGTATGAATTGTGTAGCCTTTTTGAGGGAGGGGGTTATTCTATTCTATTATATTCTATTAATTTAGTATAGTATAGTATAGTATAGTATAGTATAGTATAGTATAGTATAGTATAGTATAGTATAGTATAGTATAGTATAGTATAGTATAGTATAGTATAGTATAGTATAGTATATTCCATGATTCCATCAATTGTTAATTCATGATTTTTAAAACTTGGAAATAGATACCAACGGGCGAATCCATCTCATCATGCTCATCCGAGTCCAGCCCTATCTGCATTGGAAATTGACGGCTACTTGATGGCGAGAAAATTGTTTAGGCTGGCGAGAAAGTTGAAGTGGAAGTTTATTGATCCAATTGATTTCTAGAAAATGTTTGTTTGGTCAGGGTGTTACGGAGTTTTTATGAGCGCAGATAATTGGTGCCTATTGTCAAGATTGTATCCAAAGGCCAAAAACATCGGTACGTTACCCTTCTAATCTTAAACATTTCCGATTGAGTTGGTCGATTTGTTTTCAAACTCATCCATTTTAAACTTGAATAGAGGTCAATATGCAAGCTGTCAAAGAAGGACTGAGGGGTGCGTGGGGCGTACACACTGTGTTTGTTGTTGTTTTTTACTCAATTCAAGGGTAAATACTTTTGTCCAAGTAATGAGTCAGCAAAAACTACCCCTGGATCAGATACAAACATGTAAACATGTACTAAATGTAAATGTTTGAAGCATATAATTTAGAATAAAAACAACTCAGTGAATAAAATAAAAGGGTGTAGGGCAGAGTTATGTTTTAAGGGGAAATATTAGCGGTTTTATGTTGAACAAAATTATTGAAAATAGTCCCGATATTTTGCTAATTTTGTACTTGTGCTATTATTTTTTTTTTTTAAATCCCGACCCAAGATTTTGCAAACAAATGTTCAGTCTTTTTGAAAGGGTAACACAGTGTTTGTTTTGACTAGGCCTTATATGTTATGGGAAGTTGTTTGAATGAACGGCTTGATTGTCTGGCTAGTTTGATCAAGACTTAAACAAATATTTGACGTGCCGTATTCTGAAAATCATAGCCAATGGCGCGTATTTTATAGAAATAACCAATTCTAAAATAGGAATTATATGAATTCTCAAGGCAAAATTAATTTTCTCTCATGAGCTTCAAAATAACCCCAATTTCGAACTCGTCCAAGTTTTCGGCGATTTGTACACGCTCACAAAATTTGGCACCCATCAGTAAACTAATGAAGACGAAATCGCAAACACAATATCGGGATGAGTGCATCTCTATAGGGCCCCCAAATAGACTGACTCACAACTCAATGGGAGATTGTGCATAGACTGAGTCCCCAACTGTACGCAATGGGTTGTCATACTCAACTACGATCGAACTCGTTCCGCTCACACACATGCGTAGTAAACGACGGCACAGCAAAATGACGCCCCCTGATTGGAAAAAAGTGATCAACGTTTGCGCTCAGCGACAGAGCGTATGGAGTATTAAAAACAATTACGGTGATATACGGGTGGGTTTACGAACTAGAATCGCCGCCATTTTCTTTGATGTGACAATATCGGATAGGGAATAAATATCCCTATCGCAGGAAACATTATCCATCATAATTATCCAAATAACCAGTCATTCGAACTCAGCCGAGTTAAATACTGTACCAATATCGTGTCCAAAAATCTTACTCATTCAAGCTGTATTTTTCGAGATATTTCACACACAAACTTTGATTTCAAAATCTTAGGATGCCGGTACCCGTCCTCCAATAAATATAATTATTCATACCCCATTCAAATATACTCCGCCACTGAGCCCATGCTAAGGGCTTGCGGGTCCCGCTGACTTGGACTAAAAATGTACAGCACCCACATCCAAGATATACTTCCAAGGGGCTTGTCACTCACGGTGTTAATCTAATACACTGATTTCGGCCCGTCCCCGTCGCGTCTGCCTACATCAGCGACCGATATCAGCTCTAATACTTCATACCATACACAACGTTTAAAAAGGTGCAGAAATATCCTGTATTCATGTCGGCTAATATGAATGATAAGAGTTAATGACATAAAGATCTCCCAATTTAACGATGGGAAATTACCTTTTAAAAGGTTGATTATACAAATATTATGTCAACTTGTATGATAATATGACGTTCATTGTTTAGGCCTATAGATGAGGTGACCGTTGTTTACATCAGTAGTGTTTACAAATTGATTAGCGCCTGTTCTAAAGACATGCTAGAGGTACTAGTCCATGACTACTGCATACATACTATTCGAAAGCAAAACACACATCACTGAGCGCCAATTTTAAAAGCACATGCCCTTATGGTGCGCACGCAAACCGCCGGGCAACCAGATTTAGTGCCTGATCTCTCACTGTGCTTAGGGATGCAGACCAAGACTACTGCACTATTACACCGTAAGCATTGTAAGTAAGGATCAATCAAGTGTGAATTAAAGGACATTCCCTATAGGTGCGCACGCAAACCACCGGGCACTACGTCACCGGTTGTCACACCATCTATACGGCAGGCTCTAGCTACGTCCAGAAGATTAAATATGAAAGCGCTAGCATAGACTGACAATGTAAAAAACAAACAAACACAAAACCAAACACTCCTACCAACAAACAAACATATTGACCAACTATAGTGAACAAATATATCCAACGTTTTTGAAACATGTACAGTGCACCTTATCATAAATGCATTTTTATATCAAATTCCCTTAAATGACTATAAAAACACCAACTTACTTTCATTGAAGTCAAGTTCGGTGATGCACGATATAGGAACCTTAACGCAAACAACTTATTAGAAAAAGTCAGTAAATTAACCTCATTTGCGTATTATTTACCTATTTAATTAGCATCGAGTCAAAAACACATTTTAATTTATTTCTGGAGGTGTGTATATCTACCTGGAAATCAGATAATGTTGTACATAAACATATTCCCGACATTTTTGTCAGAGAAAAACGGAATATTTCTTTGTATTGATTTATTTGTTGAATAATTTGCATAATTTACTACCAACTAGTCTAGATTTTATTTGAGCATAACCATACCTTTAATATTCTTTTGTGACCTATCAATTTAAAGCGTAAGACATACACAACAAAATGGTCTGAGAATATTTCATGATTTTCTTTTTGTTTATAAATTGCACATATTTAAGCAATGAGTATACATTCTATACGTCCTCTTAGCTTTATTTGTATGCAAACAAATGATTCACCAGTCATATAACCACAGGAAACGTGCATTTGAATCTACCGCGTTAGCAGTAAACATGCCATTATGTGTGCAGTCATGCACACCCCTACATACAAGGGGTGTATATGGTTTCATAGACCAGCTCCCTATTATGTGCTTATTGACATCTCTTATAGGTCTTTATAAATTGAAGATGTGTACTCAGCTGTGAAATCAAGGTCGGTTAAAAGCTAGCTTCTAGTTGGCTGGGCCTTAAACAGTTGTGAATGGTGCGTACTGAAGCAAAGACCAATTACAAAGGAGGTTTAATAGAAATGTATAACAACATTAAAACTCATATACGGAGAGTAAATTATTTATTTGAACTTGAGTCATTTAAAAGTATTTGGATAAAATACTGAATTGGTTTAATTGTCATCTTTCTTGGACCAAAAGGAGGTGGTGTATAACCAATTGAAATAAAAGGCGTTTATGGTCAGTTGCACTGTAGGATCCCAATTTTAGCGCACTTTAACACTCAGTCGGCCGAGTGCACCAATGACGGGTAACTTAATAGGGAGGTAAGCTACCTCCCTAGTAGTTATGCTCTAACTGTAGCATAACTTACTAACGATGTAATTCTTAGAGCATAACTGCCAAGTAACACCAGAATAGCAACTAGCGAGGTAAATATCCACATTAATCAGCATCGTCCCCTTACAAAATTAATTGGCGCATATGCCAAGTGTTAACCTATAGTTTACTGTAAAATTCTGAAGTGAATGATCCTCGGTAGTATTAAAAACGTGTCGTCACTCGCTAGGTCATAGGTGAGTGTAAATCAAGAATCACGTGGAGTCGGCCTGCGAAAAAATTACGCCATTTTATGGCCAAAAATTTCGAAGTTTGTTTACCGCTTTTTCAAAAAATAAGGACTAGCATGACATTACAAACATATTTTGGGCGAGGGGCACATACAAACATTGCACCAAAAAGCACAATTTTAATGACAAACACAAGCACCCGATGGAAACCATTATATACAATTATAACACATCTCATAACACAAATACTTCCGTGGCGTGGATACCTTGTCCTTCGATTGTAAACCGCAGAACCCCGGTTCGAACCCCGGTTCGAACCCCAGACCACGCACGGCACGATATGCTTTTTTCTTTTCTTCGTTCTTCTAGTTCTACCCTTCCACTCACAATAATGTTGAACTTGGCTTTATCAGTTTTTAATTAATAAAAACAATAACAAGTTTATTTATTTAGTCATTATTTAAGATCCTTGGACAATTAGTACGTTTTGGTCAAAATATGACCCAAAGTCGGTGCGATTAGTGTTTGAATGGACAAAGGAGTTGATCTAAATTTTGACTAAAAAAAATCACCAAATTGCATGAATGGATTTTCAAAAATATAAAATCTTTCAGCTTATGAGGGGTCACATTCCACATCAAATAGACACCTCCTGGGCATGCAAGCGCAATTGGTCCTTCAGCATCAGCGAATTATCCCCTCCAATGTTCACAACAAATTTACGCTACTGCTAGAATTGACTGACTTGTGGCATAAAACGTTATGCCCCAACTTACTCTTGGGTCCGGTCAGGTATAACATTTAGCATAAATTACCCGCTAGTTACTAGCCTAGTAGCTTACCCCGCATTGGCGCTCTCAAAATGTTGGGTTACGCCTCAGTTACTAGCGAGGTAGTGCTATTTTTCAGCTACCCGTCATTGGTGCACTCGGCCGAGTATGTATTACATAGCATTCCATCAGTATGATTCTATTGGGTCCGTTAAACTTTTATCAAGGTCATCAGTGAGGTCAGGGGTCAGTGCGCATAAAAGTAAGGAGTTTGTTAAGAAATGTGAACACCTGTATGACAATGATATACGTACTAGTATATGAATTTAACAAGGGCTATGTCACCCAAATCTGCTTATATTATTATCTACATCTATCTACATCTATTAAATACTCAATAACGTTGCCATAAGCAGTATCTAATTAAGATGTGTGATGGCATTGAATAAACGCAACACAAAATACATGGAAAGCTTCAAAGGCTGACTTGAACCCTTCTACACTAGCAGCTTCAAGAACATTGAATGGTATAGGTCGTT
>JAYJML010000321.1:0-45243 GCA_035610835.1 Ophiura sarsii
TACGTCCCTGGCGTTTCAAGGCGTAGACTACGTCCATAGCGGTGACGGTCTTCCTCTTTGCGTGCTCGCAGTAAGTGACAGCATCACGGATGACGTTCTCAAGGAACACCTTCAGGACTCCACGGGTCTCTTCGTAAATCAGACCAGAAATACGTTTGACACCACCACGGCGAGCCAGACGACGGATAGCTGGTTTGGTGATACCCTGGATGTTATCACGCAAAACCTTTCGATGACGTTTGGCGCCTCCCTTTCCGAGTCCCTTTCCTCCTTTACCTCGTCCAGACATGTTGAGTTATTTCTTGGATAATTTCAAGACTAATAATGAAGTCCGCTCTGCGCCGCTTTTATATATCGTGTCTAAGCGGACGTGGGAGAAAAAACATACAGGTCGAGGAGGGCGTATTATAGAACCAAGCGCGTAACACAGCGGTCCCGGTTGAGCCCCCAATAAAGTCCGCGCCATTTTGCTTCTTTTCGTTTTAAATATTATTGTCAGTATTTTGAGATTGAGAGGAAAAAAAACCAGAAAAACATGAATTGAAATTGAATTGTTGTGCTTCGTATCGCACACACAAAAATCACGTAAAGACGTACACATTTGATAATTTATTACTGCATTATTATTAAGTATATAGGCTACCATTTATTGTCAATGTGAAAATAATGTATTAAATCATAATAGTATATGGGAAAATTACAAGGACATTGAAAACGCACATCGATTAGATTTGTTTTTTCTAAACCAATTGTTGGACTGTTCTATACATTCACTAACATTTAAGATACTGTTCAAAATAATCTCTTCTTGGAAGATAGGGTGGCTCTGAAAAGAGCCGTTGTGTTTTTGTGTCGGACGACAAGTTTACTTGGAGGTGGTGTATTTGGTGACAGCCTTAGTTCCTTCACTGACAGCGTGTTTGGCGAGCTCGCCGGGCAGAAGTAGACGGACAGCAGTCTGGACTTCACGGCTGGAGATGGTGGCCTTCTTGTTGTAGAGAGCTAAACGGGAAGCTTCACCGGCAATACGCTCGAAGATGTCGTTGACAAAGCTGTTCATGATGCTCATGGCACGGCTTGAGATACCGGTATCGGGATGCACCTGTTTCAACACCTTGTAGATGTAGATGCCGTAGCTTTCCTTTCTTCGCTTGCGTCTCTTTCCTGTACCACTACCTGGTGGACGGCCCTTGGCCTTGCCTGCCTTCTTTGCACCTTTACCGCTTGCTTTAGGAGCCATGATTCTAAATTGTTGAGTTCAATACTGTAATGTTTGTGTTGGTGATAACCCGCGGTATTTATATGCGCCAATATGCAAATTAGGGATCCTAGAGCGGATCCTGAGCGAGTCGACTGCTTCAGTGAACCCCGTCGGTTTCCGGTGCCGCACTGTAGTTGAAATATGACTGTAGACAAAGGAGCGTAAGCAATGCACGGAAACTCCCCGTAAACCAATCAGATCCGTTATTGCTAGACTTTGCTAGTATAGTAATACATTATTTCACGTGTAGCAAGGGATTGTTTATGAATCTAAAATATTTACTCGATTTTATTAAAAATGTTTAGCTCTCTTTCAAAACATTCCAATGTCAATTCAATTAAAAGTGAACTAGAAAATGTAATGTTGGCTTTTACAGCTAAAACACGAGTGCCTCATGCTATAAAATTGTTACTATCGCCGCGGTGTTTTCAATAGCCATATCTATACCGAGGTGAATTTTACGCAATCTGATTGGTCCGTGCTTAACTCGTTTTGACTGCGCCAGGATCCGCCGGCTCAGTATAAATACCGCTGCACTGCCTTAGCAAATTTCATTCATTCAGTTTTTCGTATCGACTCACTGTACACAAATAATTAATCATGTCTGGACGTGGTAAAGGAGGAAAAGCAAGAGCTAAGGGCAAGAGCCGATCTTCAAGAGCGGGACTTCAGTTCCCCGTCGGTCGTGTGCACCGTTTTTTGCGCAAAGGCAACTATGCCCAGCGTGTTGGTGCCGGAGCCCCAGTATACCTGGCTGCCGTGATGGAGTACCTCGCAGCTGAGATCCTCGAGTTGGCCGGCAACGCCGCCCGTGACAACAAGAAGACCAGGATCAATCCCCGTCACTTGCAGCTTGCCATCCGCAACGACGAAGAGTTGAACAAGCTTCTCAGTGGTGTCACCATTGCACAGGGTGGTGTACTGCCCAACATCCAAGCTGTACTTCTCCCCAAGAAGACCGCCAAGGCAAAATAAGCTAGATGACCATTAAAACCAACGGCTCTTTTCAGAGCCACCCTAACTTCTAAAAAGATAAATTGACGGTGTTATTTTTATAGGTTACTATATTGTTAGTCATAAATCTTCCATTTCATTCACATTTACGGGAGTGTTATTCGACTCAACATTGGCTATTTTGTTTGTGTTTCCCCTTTAATAGTTGTATTGTAGCGTTAGACATTATGAATTTGAAATATCATTATATATAACAGGCCTATTACCATTCACAATGATGACTAGTTAAAATTATTTGCTTAAACAATGAGCACGTAATCTATGAACTAATACACGCTCACTGAATTGAAATCAAATGTTGAAGAAAGTACCGTAAATTAATGTAGAGTAAAAACCGTTGAGATGGCATTTCAAACTCTAATAATATTATGATTTTGCACAAAAAAATACCCTGCAAAACACGACGATTGCGATGCAAGTTAATA
The DNA here is from genome assembly GCA_035610835.1 of Ophiura sarsii. Lineage (NCBI taxonomy): Eukaryota > Metazoa > Echinodermata > Ophiuroidea > Amphilepidida > Ophiuridae > Ophiura > Ophiura sarsii. Next base: position 2,701 of record JAYJML010000321.1, read on the forward strand.
TTCTTCTTTTTCTGGAAAACTCTTTTACAACAGGTTCAAAACTGTTTGCGATCAATGAAATAGTTTTATTTGGCTTTAATAATATGCGTGTAAACACCGCAAAAAAACCTGTACAGAGACGTCAGTTAAACAGGAAACTACAACAGAATAAAAACGTAAACGTTTCACATCATGTTTTTTACAATGTTAAACTATTTTGGTCGATTTTCACGCCCAGTTTTTGGTCGATTTGCAATCATGTTTCGAGGAATCATTTCATTCTTCATATTGATGGATAATTGATTGGTTGAAGTTATCAATCATGTGTTTGTTTTTGTTGTTTTGTATTCAATTTATCGACACCATTTTTGCATTTCATGTTATTTTTCTTTGTTTTGCTTCGGGCAAGTTATTAAGGCAAATTGTATAATACAAATGTAAATTACAAAATTATTACAATTATTATAATGAATGAAGACATACATGCATCATTATCTCATTTTGGAAGATAGGGTGGCTCTGAAAAGAGCCGTTTGATTGAGGATAAGAAGATGTTTACTTCTTCTTTGGTGCTGCTTTCTTCTTTGGCGCAGCCTTCTTCTTTGGTGCGGCTTTCTTCTTTGGCGCGGCCTTCTTCATTGGTGCGGCCTTCTTCGTTGGCTTTGCGGTCTTCTTCTTCGGTGCTGCCTTCGTTGATGTTGCTGCCTTGTTTGGTTTCTTCGCCGTCTTGGTGGTCGACTTCTTTGCTTCCTTCTTAGCCTTGGTTGCGTCCTTCTTGGCCTTTGCCTTAGCAGCCTTCTTTTCCTTGGCTGCCTCTCTCTTCTCCTTCTTCTTGGCGGCGACTGCCTTCTTGCGATCTGCTGCCTTGGCCTTCTTTGCCTTGGCTTTTTCGCTGTCTGCCTTATTGGTGCCTAGACGGAAAGATCCACTGGCCCCAGTTCCCTTTACCTGGACCAAAGTACCGTTCGCTACACCACTCTTGATGGCGTTCCTGATGTGTGCCTTAAGTTTGTCAACGTCGCACTTGTAGTTGGCGGCGATGTATTTCTTGATTGCTGCCAAAGACGAGCCACGTCTGTCTTTCAATGCGGCAACGGCAGCATGAACCATTTGTGAGCATGAGGGATGAACTCGTGGCTTGGCAACCTTATTAGCCTTAGTGGCCTTCTTTGCTGGAGATCGAGGAGTAGCCATGTTTACAGTTTTAGAGTTGAACAGCGCTGTGAGAAGTGAACGAACGAGTAGAAATTAAAAAGCGTCAGCCGAATACGATTTGATTATACAAGCTCATTGCGGACGTGCGTGAAATCACCGTATCCGCCATGATTTGGAGTTTGAGTGTGGCCCGCGTTTTATTTATTGTAATTTTTCTCATCTGGTGTGCTTTATAGCCTAGGAAAACTTGAATTGTATCGGTAACTATCCTTCTGACAATCACCCGAAGCATAACACAATGTACACTAGGGTCTCAGCTGTCTATAGATACCCGTTTTGCCTATGTTGTGTATGATTTCGTCAAACTGCAGCATAAATTTCAAAAACGTAAATTAATTTTGTTCGATTTTGTTGAAATTTCCTTTAATTATCACTTTAAATCTCATCTATTGCCAGAAAACATGATGACACATGAAAGTGTTGGCCTTTAGCAAGCTAACAATGATGTTGATTTTCTGAAATGTCCAGTAATGAGGACATTTAGAAGCGATAAAACAGAGAGTATAAACACGTCATCTCAGCGATCCATATGGCTTGTTCTGCACTGACCGTATCTATCCACCACGCATAGGCCTATATCTAATGTGGTGGATTGGATGAAAATTTAAACTATTTATATCTTAAATCACACATTTTGTATTTACAACAACAACAACAACAACAACAATTAATTGTATGACTTAACACTTTCCACGCGGCAGGCGTCTGCAGACGACATTCCAAAGTTTCACAAAAGTATTACAAAATGTCAACATTATTTAATTTCATTACCATATTTTCAATCCCCACGAGAAATGCCTTGAAATACATACCAATATGCCTAGTATTGGTTCAGTAATCCTTGAGATAGACTTTGACAATTGCTGAATAATCTGTTTTGTATACGGTAAAACTAACAGCCGCGTGGAAAGTGTTTTAACGCTCAACTGGGCTGAGTCTACGGTATATGTACGAACGTGTTCGATGCAAATATTGTTATTGTCATTTATTTTGTTTTCTCCTATTTTTTGCTTTAAATTATCAACTTGATTACAATGTTTGTTCTAAATGGTCGCTATTCCCTTTCGTTTTATAGATATGAATGTAGGCTTACTGTCAATGGGTATAGAAAGAAATGAGTCATACTTTTGGGGGGACAAAATTATACGAAGTGTTTAGTAGTACCAGACTGCTTGTGGAATCTTTGTACACTCAAATAAAATTAAAAAACCAATAGCAACAACAGGACACAAATCTCTTTTTTGAAGTTATGGTGGCTCTGAAAAGAGCCTTTGATTGATGTGTGCAACACAAGTTGGATACAACTTATGCGCGCTCACCACGGATGCGACGTGCCAACTGAATGTCCTTTGGCATGATAGTGACACGTTTGGCGTGGATGGCACACAGGTTGGTGTCTTCGAAAAGACCGACCAAGTAAGCTTCGCTGGCCTCCTGAAGTGCCATGATGGCAGAGCTCTGGAATCGAAGCTCGGTCTTGAAATCCTGGGCGATCTCACGGACTAGACGCTGGAAGGGCAGCTTTCGGATGAGAAGCTCGGTGCTCTTCTGGTAGCGACGGATCTCACGGAGAGCCACGGTACCGGGCCTGTAACGATGGGGCTTCTTTACGCCGCCGGTAGCCGGTGCGGATTTGCGAGCTGCCTTGGTGGCCAGCTGCTTACGAGGAGCCTTTCCCCCGGTAGATTTACGTGCGGTTTGCTTGGTACGTGCCATTCTATTATTTCAAAATTCAAATGAATATGGTATAAACAAACCACGGCGACTCTTTATATACCAAAAACCAGCCGTTTTCTCTTTCACAAATTGCGCCGTCATTGCTGATTGGTTACCGAAGCGAGTCGTACGATTGGTCAATAAAGCCGAGTCTCCAATTGGTCCAGACGACACCAACACTATTCTAGCGGCAACGATCAATGCATTCATGCAATCAGCTCTCGGTACCCCGGGGAACGAGATTCGAGAAAAGAAGAGAAAAAAATAGTTTTTTGTTATGCCCTATTGACAATAAAATTGAACTTGGCGGATACTCAACTACACTATTGGGAAAATAAATAGAAATCACAAGAGACCACGGATGACTTTATTATATCATTTTTTGAGTTCTATGTCCGTGGGCCTAAATTCAATACCTACTTTAAAATAGGCACGATCCTTTAATTTAAGAAGTTATTAATATACACTTGTATTGTGACAATTTATACTATCGCGTTGTATTTATTTATAACATTGTGATTGGTTTTTGTATAATTATGGAGATGGAAGCACATCAAAAATCAAATTGAACTGAACTTTAATATTATTATCATATAAGGCATAAATATTTGGTTCTTGATTATTATTTACTATGATTGACACAACAAATAGTAATAAACAGACGCATATTATCTCTCTTTGGGAATGTTAGTGGCCCTAAAAAGAGCCGTTTGTTTGTTGGAATGAAGCAAAATGCAACAATCTAACCGCCGAATCCGTACAGTGTACGTCCCTGGCGTTTCAAGGCGTAGACTACGTCCATAGCGGTGACGGTCTTCCTCTTTGCGTGCTCGCAGTAAGTGACAGCATCACGGATGACGTTCTCAAGGAACACCTTCAGGACTCCACGGGTCTCTTCGTAAATCAGACCAGAAATACGTTTGACACCACCACGGCGAGCCAGACGACGGATAGCTGGTTTGGTGATACCCTGGATGTTATCACGCAAAACCTTTCGATGACGTTTGGCGCCTCCCTTTCCGAGTCCCTTTCCTCCTTTACCTCGTCCAGACATGTTGAGTTATTTCTTGGATAATTTCAAGACTAATAATGAAGTCCGCTCTGCGCCGCTTTTATATATCGTGTCTAAGCGGACGTGGGAGAAAAAACATACAGGTCGAGGAGGGCGTATTATAGAACCAAGCGCGTAACACAGCGGTCCCGGTTGAGCCCCCAATAAAGTCCGCGCCATTTTGCTTCTTTTCGTTTTAAATATTATTGTCAGTATTTTGAGATTGAGAGAAAAAAAAACCAGAAAAACATGAATTGAAATTGAATTGTTGTGCTTCGTATCGCACACACAAAAATCACGTAAAGACGTACACATTTGATAATTTATTACTGCATTATTATTAAGTATATAGGCTACCATTTATTGTCAATGTGAAAATAATGTATTAAATCATAATAGTATATGGGAAAATTACAAGGACATTGAAAACGCACATCTATTAGATTTGTTTTTTCTAAACCAATTGTTGGACTGTTCTATACATTCACTAACATTTAAGATACTGTTCAAAATAATCTCTTCTTGGAAGATAGGGTGGCTCTGAAAAGAGCCGTTGTGTTTTTGTGTCGGACGACAAGTTTACTTGGAGGTGGTGTATTTGGTGACAGCCTTAGTTCCTTCACTGACAGCGTGTTTGGCGAGCTCGCCGGGCAGAAGTAGACGGACAGCAGTCTGGACTTCACGGCTGGAGATGGTGGCCTTCTTGTTGTAGAGAGCTAAACGGGAAGCTTCACCGGCAATACGCTCGAAGATGTCGTTGACAAAGCTGTTCATGATGCTCATGGCACGGCTTGAGATACCGGTATCGGGATGCACCTGTTTCAACACCTTGTAGATGTAGATGCCGTAGCTTTCCTTTCTTCGCTTGCGTCTCTTTCCTGTACCACTACCTGGTGGACGGCCCTTGGCCTTGCCTGCCTTCTTTGCACCTTTACCGCTTGCTTTAGGAGCCATGATTCTAAATTGTTGAGTTCAATACTGTAATGTTTGTGTTGGTGATAACCCGCGGTATTTATATGCGCCAATATGCAAATTAGGGATCCTAGAGCGGATCCTGAGCGAGTCGACTGCTTCAGTGAACCCCGTCGGTTTCCGGTGCCGCACTGTAGTTGAAATATGACTGTAGACAAAGGAGCGTAAGCAATGCACGGAAACTCCCCGTAAACCAATCAGATCCGTTATTGCTAGACTTTGCTAGTATAGTAATACATTATTTCACGTGTAGCAAGGGATTGTTTATGAATCTAAAATATTTACTCGATTTTATTAAAAATGTTTAGCTCTCTTTCAAAACATTCCAATGTCAATTCAATTAAAAGTGAACTAGAAAATGTAATGTTGGCTTTTACAGCTAAAACACGAGTGCCTCATGCTATAAAATTGTTACTATCGCCGCGGTGTTTTCAATAGCCATATCTATACCGAGGTGAATTTTACGCAATCTGATTGGTCCGTGCTTAACTCGTTTTGACTGCGCCAGGATCCGCCGGCTCAGTATAAATACCGCTGCACTGCCTTAGCAAATTTCATTCATTCAGTTTTTCGTATCGACTCACTGTACACAAATAATTAATCATGTCTGGACGTGGTAAAGGAGGAAAAGCAAGAGCTAAGGGCAAGAGCCGATCTTCAAGAGCGGGACTTCAGTTCCCCGTCGGTCGTGTGCACCGTTTTTTGCGCAAAGGCAACTATGCCCAGCGTGTTGGTGCCGGAGCCCCAGTATACCTGGCTGCCGTGATGGAGTACCTCGCAGCTGAGATCCTCGAGTTGGCCGGCAACGCCGCCCGTGACAACAAGAAGACCAGGATCAATCCCCGTCACTTGCAGCTTGCCATCCGCAACGACGAAGAGTTGAACAAGCTTCTCAGTGGTGTCACCATTGCACAGGGTGGTGTACTGCCCAACATCCAAGCTGTACTTCTCCCCAAGAAGACCGCCAAGGCAAAATAAGCTAGATGACCATTAAAACCAACGGCTCTTTTCAGAGCCACCCTAACTTCTAAAAAGATAAATTGACGGTGTTATTTTTATAGGTTACTATATTGTTAGTCATAAATCTTCCATTTCATTCACATTTACGGGAGTGTTATTCGACTCAACATTGGCTATTTTGTTTGTGTTTCCCCTTTAATAGTTGTATTGTAGCGTTAGACATTATGAATTTGAAATATCATTATATATAACAGGCCTATTACCATTCACAATGATGACTAGTTAAAATTATTTGCTTAAACAATGAGCACGTAATCTATGAACTAATACACGCTCACTGAATTGAAATCAAATGTTGAAGAAAGTACCGTAAATTAATGTAGAGTAAAAACCGTTGAGATGGCATTTCAAACTCTAATAATATTATGATTTTGCACAAAAAAATACCCTGCAAAACACGACGATTGCGATGCAAGTTAATATTCTTCTTTTTCTGGAAAACTCTTTTACAACAGGTTCAAAACTGTTTGCGATCAATGAAATAGTTTTATTTGGCTTTAATAATATGCGTGTAAACACCGCAAAAAAACCTGTACAGAGACGTCAGTTAAACAGGAAACTACAACAGAATAAAAACGTAAACGTTTCACATCATGTTTTTTACAATGTTAAACTATTTTGGTCGATTTTCACGCCCAGTTTTTGGTCGATTTGCAATCATGTTTCGAGGAATCATTTCATTCTTCATATTGATGGATAATTGATTGGTTGAAGTTATCAATCATGTGTTTGTTTTTGTTGTTTTGTATTCAATTTATCGACACCATTTTTGCATTTCATGTTATTTTTCTTTGTTTTGCTTCGGGCAAGTTATTAAGGCAAATTGTATAATACAAATGTAAATTACAAAATTATTACAATTATTATAATGAATGAAGACATACATGCATCATTATCTCATTTTGGAAGATAGGGTGGCTCTGAAAAGAGCCGTTTGATTGAGGATAAGAAGATGTTTACTTCTTCTTTGGTGCTGCTTTCTTCTTTGGCGCAGCCTTCTTCTTTGGTGCGGCTTTCTTCTTTGGCGCGGCCTTCTTCATTGGTGCGGCCTTCTTCGTTGGCTTTGCGGTCTTCTTCTTCGGTGCTGCCTTCGTTGATGTTGCTGCCTTGTTTGGTTTCTTCGCCGTCTTGGTGGTCGACTTCTTTGCTTCCTTCTTAGCCTTGGTTGCGTCCTTCTTGGCCTTTGCCTTAGCAGCCTTCTTTTCCTTGGCTGCCTCTCTCTTCTCCTTCTTCTTGGCGGCGACTGCCTTCTTGCGATCTGCTGCCTTGGCCTTCTTTGCCTTGGCTTTTTCGCTGTCTGCCTTATTGGTGCCTAGACGGAAAGATCCACTGGCCCCAGTTCCCTTTACCTGGACCAAAGTACCGTTCGCTACACCACTCTTGATGGCGTTCCTGATGTGTGCCTTAAGTTTGTCAACGTCGCACTTGTAGTTGGCGGCGATGTATTTCTTGATTGCTGCCAAAGACGAGCCACGTCTGTCTTTCAATGCGGCAACGGCAGCATGAACCATTTGTGAGCATGAGGGATGAACTCGTGGCTTGGCAACCTTATTAGCCTTAGTGGCCTTCTTTGCTGGAGATCGAGGAGTAGCCATGTTTACAGTTTTAGAGTTGAACAGCGCTGTGAGAAGTGAACGAACGAGTAGAAATTAAAAAGCGTCAGCCGAATACGATTTGATTATACAAGCTCATTGCGGACGTGCGTGAAATCACCGTATCCGCCATGATTTGGAGTTTGAGTGTGGCCCGCGTTTTATTTCTTGTAATTTTTCTCATCTGGTGTGCTTTATAGCCTAGGAAAACTTGAATTGTATCGGTAACTATCCTTCTGACAATCACCCGAAGCATAACACAATGTACACTAGGGTCTCAGCTGTCTATAGATACCCGTTTTGCCTATGTTGTGTATGATTTCGTCAAACTGCAGCATAAATTTCAAAAACGTAAATTAATTTTGTTCGATTTTGTTGAAATTTCCTTTAATTATCACTTTAAATCTCATCTATTGCCAGAAAACATGATGACACATGAAAGTGTTGGCCTTTAGCAAGCTAACAATGATGTTGATTTTCTGAAATGTCCAGTAATGAGGACATTTAGAAGCGATAAAACAGAGAGTATAAACACGTCATCTCAGCGATCCATATGGCTTGTTCTGCACTGACCGTATCTATCCACCACGCATAGGCCTATATCTAATGTGGTGGATTGGATGAAAATTTAAACTATTTATATCTTAAATCACACATTTTGTATTTACAACAACAACAACAACAACAACAATTAATTGTATGACTTAACACTTTCCACGCGGCAGGCGTCTGCAGACGACATTCCAAAGTTTCACAAAAGTATTACAAAATGTCAACATTATTTAATTTCATTACCATATTTTCAATCCCCACGAGAAATGCCTTGAAATACATACCAATATGCCTAGTATTGGTTCAGTAATCCTTGAGATAGACTTTGACAATTGCTGAATAATCTGTTTTGTATACGGTAAAACTAACAGCCGCGTGGAAAGTGTTTTAACGCTCAACTGGGCTGAGTCTACGGTATATGTACGAACGTGTTCGATGCAAATATTGTTATTGTCATTTATTTTGTTTTCTCCTATTTTTTGCTTTAAATTATCAACTTGATTACAATGTTTGTTCTAAATGGTCGCTATTCCCTTTCGTTTTATAGATATGAATGTAGGCTTACTGTCAATGGGTATAGAAAGAAATGAGTCATACTTTTGGGGGGACAAATTATACGAAGTGTTTAGTAGTACCAGACTGCTTGTGGAATCTTTGTACACTCAAATAAAATTAAAAAACCAATAGCAACAACAGGACACAAATCTCTTTTTTGAAGTTATGGTGGCTCTGAAAAGAGCCTTTGATTGATGTGTGCAACACAAGTTGGATACAACTTATGCGCGCTCACCACGGATGCGACGTGCCAACTGAATGTCCTTTGGCATGATAGTGACACGTTTGGCGTGGATGGCACACAGGTTGGTGTCTTCGAAAAGACCGACCAAGTAAGCTTCGCTGGCCTCCTGAAGTGCCATGATGGCAGAGCTCTGGAATCGAAGCTCGGTCTTGAAATCCTGGGCGATCTCACGGACTAGACGCTGGAAGGGCAGCTTTCGGATGAGAAGCTCGGTGCTCTTCTGGTAGCGACGGATCTCACGGAGAGCCACGGTACCGGGCCTGTAACGATGGGGCTTCTTTACGCCGCCGGTAGCCGGTGCGGATTTGCGAGCTGCCTTGGTGGCCAGCTGCTTACGAGGAGCCTTTCCCCCGGTAGATTTACGTGCGGTTTGCTTGGTACGTGCCATTCTATTATTTCAAAATTCAAATGAATATGGTATAAACAAACCACGGCGACTCTTTATATACCAAAAACCAGCCGTTTTCTCTTTCACAAATTGCGCCGTCATTGCTGATTGGTTACCGAAGCGAGTCGTACGATTGGTCAATAAAGCCGAGTCTCCAATTGGTCCAGACGACACCAACACTATTCTAGCGGCAACGATCAATGCATTCATGCAATCAGCTCTCGGTACCCCGGGGAACGAGATTCGAGAAAAGAAGAGAAAAAAATAGTTTTTTGTTATGCCCTATTGACAATAAAATTGAACTTGGCGGATACTCAACTACACTATTGGGAAAATAAATAGAAATCACAAGAGACCACGGATGACTTTATTATATCATTTTTTGAGTTCTATGTCCGTGGGCCTAAATTCAATACCTACTTTAAAATAGGCACGATCCTTTAATTTAAGAAGTTATTAATATACACTTGTATTGTGACAATTTATACTATCGCGTTGTATTTATTTATAACATTGTGATTGGTTTTTGTATAATTATGGAGATGGAAGCACATCAAAAATCAAATTGAACTGAACTTTAATATTATTATCATATAAGGCATAAATATTTGGTTCTTGATTATTATTTACTATGATTGACACAACAAATAGTAATAAACAGACGCATATTATCTCTCTTTGGGAATGTTAGTGGCCCTAAAAAGAGCCGTTTGTTTGTTGGAATGAAGCAAAATGCAACAATCTAACCGCCGAATCCGTACAGTGTACGTCCCTGGCGTTTCAAGGCGTAGACTACGTCCATAGCGGTGACGGTCTTCCTCTTTGCGTGCTCGCAGTAAGTGACAGCATCACGGATGACGTTCTCAAGGAACACCTTCAGGACTCCACGGGTCTCTTCGTAAATCAGACCAGAAATACGTTTGACACCACCACGGCGAGCCAGACGACGGATAGCTGGTTTGGTGATACCCTGGATGTTATCACGCAAAACCTTTCGATGACGTTTGGCGCCTCCCTTTCCGAGTCCCTTTCCTCCTTTACCTCGTCCAGACATGTTGAGTTATTTCTTGGATAATTTCAAGACTAATAATGAAGTCCGCTCTGCGCCGCTTTTATATATCGTGTCTAAGCGGACGTGGGAGAAAAAACATACAGGTCGAGGAGGGCGTATTATAGAACCAAGCGCGTAACACAGCGGTCCCGGTTGAGCCCCCAATAAAGTCCGCGCCATTTTGCTTCTTTTCGTTTTAAATATTATTGTCAGTATTTTGAGATTGAGAGAAAAAAAAACCAGAAAAACATGAATTGAAATTGAATTGTTGTGCTTCGTATCGCACACACAAAAATCACGTAAAGACGTACACATTTGATAATTTATTACTGCATTATTATTAAGTATATAGGCTACCATTTATTGTCAATGTGAAAATAATGTATTAAATCATAATAGTATATGGGAAAATTACAAGGACATTGAAAACGCACATCGATTAGATTTGTTTTTTCTAAACCAATTGTTGGACTGTTCTATACATTCACTAACATTTAAGATACTGTTCAAAATAATCTCTTCTTGGAAGATAGGGTGGCTCTGAAAAGAGCCGTTGTGTTTTTGTGTCGGACGACAAGTTTACTTGGAGGTGGTGTATTTGGTGACAGCCTTAGTTCCTTCACTGACAGCGTGTTTGGCGAGCTCGCCGGGCAGAAGTAGACGGACAGCAGTCTGGACTTCACGGCTGGAGATGGTGGCCTTCTTGTTGTAGAGAGCTAAACGGGAAGCTTCACCGGCAATACGCTCGAAGATGTCGTTGACAAAGCTGTTCATGATGCTCATGGCACGGCTTGAGATACCGGTATCGGGATGCACCTGTTTCAACACCTTGTAGATGTAGATGCCGTAGCTTTCCTTTCTTCGCTTGCGTCTCTTTCCTGTACCACTACCTGGTGGACGGCCCTTGGCCTTGCCTGCCTTCTTTGCACCTTTACCGCTTGCTTTAGGAGCCATGATTCTAAATTGTTGAGTTCAATACTGTAATGTTTGTGTTGGTGATAACCCGCGGTATTTATATGCGCCAATATGCAAATTAGGGATCCTAGAGCGGATCCTGAGCGAGTCGACTGCTTCAGTGAACCCCGTCGGTTTCCGGTGCCGCACTGTAGTTGAAATATGACTGTAGACAAAGGAGCGTAAGCAATGCACGGAAACTCCCCGTAAACCAATCAGATCCGTTATTGCTAGACTTTGCTAGTATAGTAATACATTATTTCACGTGTAGCAAGGGATTGTTTATGAATCTAAAATATTTACTCGATTTTATTAAAAATGTTTAGCTCTCTTTCAAAACATTCCAATGTCAATTCAATTAAAAGTGAACTAGAAAATGTAATGTTGGCTTTTACAGCTAAAACACGAGTGCCTCATGCTATAAAATTGTTACTATCGCCGCGGTGTTTTCAATAGCCATATCTATACCGAGGTGAATTTTACGCAATCTGATTGGTCCGTGCTTAACTCGTTTTGACTGCGCCAGGATCCGCCGGCTCAGTATAAATACCGCTGCACTGCCTTAGCAAATTTCATTCATTCAGTTTTTCGTATCGACTCACTGTACACAAATAATTAATCATGTCTGGACGTGGTAAAGGAGGAAAAGCAAGAGCTAAGGGCAAGAGCCGATCTTCAAGAGCGGGACTTCAGTTCCCCGTCGGTCGTGTGCACCGTTTTTTGCGCAAAGGCAACTATGCCCAGCGTGTTGGTGCCGGAGCCCCAGTATACCTGGCTGCCGTGATGGAGTACCTCGCAGCTGAGATCCTCGAGTTGGCCGGCAACGCCGCCCGTGACAACAAGAAGACCAGGATCAATCCCCGTCACTTGCAGCTTGCCATCCGCAACGACGAAGAGTTGAACAAGCTTCTCAGTGGTGTCACCATTGCACAGGGTGGTGTACTGCCCAACATCCAAGCTGTACTTCTCCCCAAGAAGACCGCCAAGGCAAAATAAGCTAGATGACCATTAAAACCAACGGCTCTTTTCAGAGCCACCCTAACTTCTAAAAAGATAAATTGACGGTGTTATTTTTATAGGTTACTATATTGTTAGTCATAAATCTTCCATTTCATTCACATTTACGGGAGTGTTATTCGACTCAACATTGGCTATTTTGTTTGTGTTTCCCCTTTAATAGTTGTATTGTAGCGTTAGACATTATGAATTTGAAATATCATTATATATAACAGGCCTATTACCATTCACAATGATGACTAGTTAAAATTATTTGCTTAAACAATGAGCACGTAATCTATGAACTAATACACGCTCACTGAATTGAAATCAAATGTTGAAGAAAGTACCGTAAATTAATGTAGAGTAAAAACCGTTGAGATGGCATTTCAAACTCTAATAATATTATGATTTTGCACAAAAAAATACCCTGCAAAACACGACGATTGCGATGCAAGTTAATATTCTTCTTTTTCTGGAAAACTCTTTTACAACAGGTTCAAAACTGTTTGCGATCAATGAAATAGTTTTATTTGGCTTTAATAATATGCGTGTAAACACCGCAAAAAAACCTGTACAGAGACGTCAGTTAAACAGGAAACTACAACAGAATAAAAACGTAAACGTTTCACATCATGTTTTTTACAATGTTAAACTATTTTGGTCGATTTTCACGCCCAGTTTTTGGTCGATTTGCAATCATGTTTCGAGGAATCATTTCATTCTTCATATTGATGGATAATTGATTGGTTGAAGTTATCAATCATGTGTTTGTTTTTGTTGTTTTGTATTCAATTTATCGACACCATTTTTGCATTTCATGTTATTTTTCTTTGTTTTGCTTCGGGCAAGTTATTAAGGCAAATTGTATAATACAAATGTAAATTACAAAATTATTACAATTATTATAATGAATGAAGACATACATGCATCATTATCTCATTTTGGAAGATAGGGTGGCTCTGAAAAGAGCCGTTTGATTGAGGATAAGAAGATGTTTACTTCTTCTTTGGTGCTGCTTTCTTCTTTGGCGCAGCCTTCTTCTTTGGTGCGGCTTTCTTCTTTGGCGCGGCCTTCTTCATTGGTGCGGCCTTCTTCGTTGGCTTTGCGGTCTTCTTCTTCGGTGCTGCCTTCGTTGATGTTGCTGCCTTGTTTGGTTTCTTCGCCGTCTTGGTGGTCGACTTCTTTGCTTCCTTCTTAGCCTTGGTTGCGTCCTTCTTGGCCTTTGCCTTAGCAGCCTTCTTTTCCTTGGCTGCCTCTCTCTTCTCCTTCTTCTTGGCGGCGACTGCCTTCTTGCGATCTGCTGCCTTGGCCTTCTTTGCCTTGGCTTTTTCGCTGTCTGCCTTATTGGTGCCTAGACGGAAAGATCCACTGGCCCCAGTTCCCTTTACCTGGACCAAAGTACCGTTCGCTACACCACTCTTGATGGCGTTCCTGATGTGTGCCTTAAGTTTGTCAACGTCGCACTTGTAGTTGGCGGCGATGTATTTCTTGATTGCTGCCAAAGACGAGCCACGTCTGTCTTTCAATGCGGCAACGGCAGCATGAACCATTTGTGAGCATGAGGGATGAACTCGTGGCTTGGCAACCTTATTAGCCTTAGTGGCCTTCTTTGCTGGAGATCGAGGAGTAGCCATGTTTACAGTTTTAGAGTTGAACAGCGCTGTGAGAAGTGAACGAACGAGTAGAAATTAAAAAGCGTCAGCCGAATACGATTTGATTATACAAGCTCATTGCGGACGTGCGTGAAATCACCGTATCCGCCATGATTTGGAGTTTGAGTGTGGCCCGCGTTTTATTTATTGTAATTTTTCTCATCTGGTGTGCTTTATAGCCTAGGAAAACTTGAATTGTATCGGTAACTATCCTTCTGACAATCACCCGAAGCATAACACAATGTACACTAGGGTCTCAGCTGTCTATAGATACCCGTTTTGCCTATGTTGTGTATGATTTCGTCAAACTGCAGCATAAATTTCAAAAACGTAAATTAATTTTGTTCGATTTTGTTGAAATTTCCTTTAATTATCACTTTAAATCTCATCTATTGCCAGAAAACATGATGACACATGAAAGTGTTGGCCTTTAGCAAGCTAACAATGATGTTGATTTTCTGAAATGTCCAGTAATGAGGACATTTAGAAGCGATAAAACAGAGAGTATAAACACGTCATCTCAGCGATCCATATGGCTTGTTCTGCACTGACCGTATCTATCCACCACGCATAGGCCTATATCTAATGTGGTGGATTGGATGAAAATTTAAACTATTTATATCTTAAATCACACATTTTGTATTTACAACAACAACAACAACAACAACAATTAATTGTATGACTTAACACTTTCCACGCGGCAGGCGTCTGCAGACGACATTCCAAAGTTTCACAAAAGTATTACAAAATGTCAACATTATTTAATTTCATTACCATATTTTCAATCCCCACGAGAAATGCCTTGAAATACATACCAATATGCCTAGTATTGGTTCAGTAATCCTTGAGATAGACTTTGACAATTGCTGAATAATCTGTTTTGTATACGGTAAAACTAACAGCCGCGTGGAAAGTGTTTTAACGCTCAACTGGGCTGAGTCTACGGTATATGTACGAACGTGTTCGATGCAAATATTGTTATTGTCATTTATTTTGTTTTCTCCTATTTTTTGCTTTAAATTATCAACTTGATTACAATGTTTGTTCTAAATGGTCGCTATTCCCTTTCGTTTTATAGATATGAATGTAGGCTTACTGTCAATGGGTATAGAAAGAAATGAGTCATACTTTTGGGGGGACAAAATTATACGAAGTGTTTAGTAGTACCAGACTGCTTGTGGAATCTTTGTACACTCAAATAAAATTAAAAAACCAATAGCAACAACAGGACACAAATCTCTTTTTTGAAGTTATGGTGGCTCTGAAAAGAGCCTTTGATTGATGTGTGCAACACAAGTTGGATACAACTTATGCGCGCTCACCACGGATGCGACGTGCCAACTGAATGTCCTTTGGCATGATAGTGACACGTTTGGCGTGGATGGCACACAGGTTGGTGTCTTCGAAAAGACCGACCAAGTAAGCTTCGCTGGCCTCCTGAAGTGCCATGATGGCAGAGCTCTGGAATCGAAGCTCGGTCTTGAAATCCTGGGCGATCTCACGGACTAGACGCTGGAAGGGCAGCTTTCGGATGAGAAGCTCGGTGCTCTTCTGGTAGCGACGGATCTCACGGAGAGCCACGGTACCGGGCCTGTAACGATGGGGCTTCTTTACGCCGCCGGTAGCCGGTGCGGATTTGCGAGCTGCCTTGGTGGCCAGCTGCTTACGAGGAGCCTTTCCCCCGGTAGATTTACGTGCGGTTTGCTTGGTACGTGCCATTCTATTATTTCAAAATTCAAATGAATATGGTATAAACAAACCACGGCGACTCTTTATATACCAAAAACCAGCCGTTTTCTCTTTCACAAATTGCGCCGTCATTGCTGATTGGTTACCGAAGCGAGTCGTACGATTGGTCAATAAAGCCGAGTCTCCAATTGGTCCAGACGACACCAACACTATTCTAGCGGCAACGATCAATGCATTCATGCAATCAGCTCTCGGTACCCCGGGGAACGAGATTCGAGAAAAGAAGAGAAAAAAATAGTTTTTTGTTATGCCCTATTGACAATAAAATTGAACTTGGCGGATACTCAACTACACTATTGGGAAAATAAATAGAAATCACAAGAGACCACGGATGACTTTATTATATCATTTTTTGAGTTCTATGTCCGTGGGCCTAAATTCAATACCTACTTTAAAATAGGCACGATCCTTTAATTTAAGAAGTTATTAATATACACTTGTATTGTGACAATTTATACTATCGCGTTGTATTTATTTATAACATTGTGATTGGTTTTTGTATAATTATGGAGATGGAAGCACATCAAAAATCAAATTGAACTGAACTTTAATATTATTATCATATAAGGCATAAATATTTGGTTCTTGATTATTATTTACTATGATTGACACAACAAATAGTAATAAACAGACGCATATTATCTCTCTTTGGGAATGTTAGTGGCCCTAAAAAGAGCCGTTTGTTTGTTGGAATGAAGCAAAATGCAACAATCTAACCGCCGAATCCGTACAGTGTACGTCCCTGGCGTTTCAAGGCGTAGACTACGTCCATAGCGGTGACGGTCTTCCTCTTTGCGTGCTCGCAGTAAGTGACAGCATCACGGATGACGTTCTCAAGGAACACCTTCAGGACTCCACGGGTCTCTTCGTAAATCAGACCAGAAATACGTTTGACACCACCACGGCGAGCCAGACGACGGATAGCTGGTTTGGTGATACCCTGGATGTTATCACGCAAAACCTTTCGATGACGTTTGGCGCCTCCCTTTCCGAGTCCCTTTCCTCCTTTACCTCGTCCAGACATGTTGAGTTATTTCTTGGATAATTTCAAGACTAATAATGAAGTCCGCTCTGCGCCGCTTTTATATATCGTGTCTAAGCGGACGTGGGAGAAAAAACATACAGGTCGAGGAGGGCGTATTATAGAACCAAGCGCGTAACACAGCGGTCCCGGTTGAGCCCCCAATAAAGTCCGCGCCATTTTGCTTCTTTTCGTTTTAAATATTATTGTCAGTATTTTGAGATTGAGAGAAAAAAAAACCAGAAAAACATGAATTGAAATTGAATTGTTGTGCTTCGTATCGCACACACAAAAATCACGTAAAGACGTACACATTTGATAATTTATTACTGCATTATTATTAAGTATATAGGCTACCATTTATTGTCAATGTGAAAATAATGTATTAAATCATAATAGTATATGGGAAAATTACAAGGACATTGAAAACGCACATCGATTAGATTTGTTTTTTCTAAACCAATTGTTGGACTGTTCTATACATTCACTAACATTTAAGATACTGTTCAAAATAATCTCTTCTTGGAAGATAGGGTGGCTCTGAAAAGAGCCGTTGTGTTTTTGTGTCGGACGACAAGTTTACTTGGAGGTGGTGTATTTGGTGACAGCCTTAGTTCCTTCACTGACAGCGTGTTTGGCGAGCTCGCCGGGCAGAAGTAGACGGACAGCAGTCTGGACTTCACGGCTGGAGATGGTGGCCTTCTTGTTGTAGAGAGCTAAACGGGAAGCTTCACCGGCAATACGCTCGAAGATGTCGTTGACAAAGCTGTTCATGATGCTCATGGCACGGCTTGAGATACCGGTATCGGGATGCACCTGTTTCAACACCTTGTAGATGTAGATGCCGTAGCTTTCCTTTCTTCGCTTGCGTCTCTTTCCTGTACCACTACCTGGTGGACGGCCCTTGGCCTTGCCTGCCTTCTTTGCACCTTTACCGCTTGCTTTAGGAGCCATGATTCTAAATTGTTGAGTTCAATACTGTAATGTTTGTGTTGGTGATAACCCGCGGTATTTATATGCGCCAATATGCAAATTAGGGATCCTAGAGCGGATCCTGAGCGAGTCGACTGCTTCAGTGAACCCCGTCGGTTTCCGGTGCCGCACTGTAGTTGAAATATGACTGTAGACAAAGGAGCGTAAGCAATGCACGGAAACTCCCCGTAAACCAATCAGATCCGTTATTGCTAGACTTTGCTAGTATAGTAATACATTATTTCACGTGTAGCAAGGGATTGTTTATGAATCTAAAATATTTACTCGATTTTATTAAAAATGTTTAGCTCTCTTTCAAAACATTCCAATGTCAATTCAATTAAAAGTGAACTAGAAAATGTAATGTTGGCTTTTACAGCTAAAACACGAGTGCCTCATGCTATAAAATTGTTACTATCGCCGCGGTGTTTTCAATAGCCATATCTATACCGAGGTGAATTTTACGCAATCTGATTGGTCCGTGCTTAACTCGTTTTGACTGCGCCAGGATCCGCCGGCTCAGTATAAATACCGCTGCACTGCCTTAGCAAATTTCATTCATTCAGTTTTTCGTATCGACTCACTGTACACAAATAATTAATCATGTCTGGACGTGGTAAAGGAGGAAAAGCAAGAGCTAAGGGCAAGAGCCGATCTTCAAGAGCGGGACTTCAGTTCCCCGTCGGTCGTGTGCACCGTTTTTTGCGCAAAGGCAACTATGCCCAGCGTGTTGGTGCCGGAGCCCCAGTATACCTGGCTGCCGTGATGGAGTACCTCGCAGCTGAGATCCTCGAGTTGGCCGGCAACGCCGCCCGTGACAACAAGAAGACCAGGATCAATCCCCGTCACTTGCAGCTTGCCATCCGCAACGACGAAGAGTTGAACAAGCTTCTCAGTGGTGTCACCATTGCACAGGGTGGTGTACTGCCCAACATCCAAGCTGTACTTCTCCCCAAGAAGACCGCCAAGGCAAAATAAGCTAGATGACCATTAAAACCAACGGCTCTTTTCAGAGCCACCCTAACTTCTAAAAAGATAAATTGACGGTGTTATTTTTATAGGTTACTATATTGTTAGTCATAAATCTTCCATTTCATTCACATTTACGGGAGTGTTATTCGACTCAACATTGGCTATTTTGTTTGTGTTTCCCCTTTAATAGTTGTATTGTAGCGTTAGACATTATGAATTTGAAATATCATTATATATAACAGGCCTATTACCATTCACAATGATGACTAGTTAAAATTATTTGCTTAAACAATGAGCACGTAATCTATGAACTAATACACGCTCACTGAATTGAAATCAAATGTTGAAGAAAGTACCGTAAATTAATGTAGAGTAAAAACCGTTGAGATGGCATTTCAAACTCTAATAATATTATGATTTTGCACAAAAAAATACCCTGCAAAACACGACGATTGCGATGCAAGTTAATATTCTTCTTTTTCTGGAAAACTCTTTTACAACAGGTTCAAAACTGTTTGCGATCAATGAAATAGTTTTATTTGGCTTTAATAATATGCGTGTAAACACCGCAAAAAAACCTGTACAGAGACGTCAGTTAAACAGGAAACTACAACAGAATAAAAACGTAAACGTTTCACATCATGTTTTTTACAATGTTAAACTATTTTGGTCGATTTTCACGCCCAGTTTTTGGTCGATTTGCAATCATGTTTCGAGGAATCATTTCATTCTTCATATTGATGGATAATTGATTGGTTGAAGTTATCAATCATGTGTTTGTTTTTGTTGTTTTGTATTCAATTTATCGACACCATTTTTGCATTTCATGTTATTTTTCTTTGTTTTGCTTCGGGCAAGTTATTAAGGCAAATTGTATAATACAAATGTAAATTACAAAATTATTACAATTATTATAATGAATGAAGACATACATGCATCATTATCTCATTTTGGAAGATAGGGTGGCTCTGAAAAGAGCCGTTTGATTGAGGATAAGAAGATGTTTACTTCTTCTTTGGTGCTGCTTTCTTCTTTGGCGCAGCCTTCTTCTTTGGTGCGGCTTTCTTCTTTGGCGCGGCCTTCTTCATTGGTGCGGCCTTCTTCGTTGGCTTTGCGGTCTTCTTCTTCGGTGCTGCCTTCGTTGATGTTGCTGCCTTGTTTGGTTTCTTCGCCGTCTTGGTGGTCGACTTCTTTGCTTCCTTCTTAGCCTTGGTTGCGTCCTTCTTGGCCTTTGCCTTAGCAGCCTTCTTTTCCTTGGCTGCCTCTCTCTTCTCCTTCTTCTTGGCGGCGACTGCCTTCTTGCGATCTGCTGCCTTGGCCTTCTTTGCCTTGGCTTTTTCGCTGTCTGCCTTATTGGTGCCTAGACGGAAAGATCCACTGGCCCCAGTTCCCTTTACCTGGACCAAAGTACCGTTCGCTACACCACTCTTGATGGCGTTCCTGATGTGTGCCTTAAGTTTGTCAACGTCGCACTTGTAGTTGGCGGCGATGTATTTCTTGATTGCTGCCAAAGACGAGCCACGTCTGTCTTTCAATGCGGCAACGGCAGCATGAACCATTTGTGAGCATGAGGGATGAACTCGTGGCTTGGCAACCTTATTAGCCTTAGTGGCCTTCTTTGCTGGAGATCGAGGAGTAGCCATGTTTACAGTTTTAGAGTTGAACAGCGCTGTGAGAAGTGAACGAACGAGTAGAAATTAAAAAGCGTCAGCCGAATACGATTTGATTATACAAGCTCATTGCGGACGTGCGTGAAATCACCGTATCCGCCATGATTTGGAGTTTGAGTGTGGCCCGCGTTTTATTTATTGTAATTTTTCTCATCTGGTGTGCTTTATAGCCTAGGAAAACTTGAATTGTATCGGTAACTATCCTTCTGACAATCACCCGAAGCATAACACAATGTACACTAGGGTCTCAGCTGTCTATAGATACCCGTTTTGCCTATGTTGTGTATGATTTCGTCAAACTGCAGCATAAATTTCAAAAACGTAAATTAATTTTGTTCGATTTTGTTGAAATTTCCTTTAATTATCACTTTAAATCTCATCTATTGCCAGAAAACATGATGACACATGAAAGTGTTGGCCTTTAGCAAGCTAACAATGATGTTGATTTTCTGAAATGTCCAGTAATGAGGACATTTAGAAGCGATAAAACAGAGAGTATAAACACGTCATCTCAGCGATCCATATGGCTTGTTCTGCACTGACCGTATCTATCCACCACGCATAGGCCTATATCTAATGTGGTGGATTGGATGAAAATTTAAACTATTTATAGCTTAAATCACACATTTTGTATTTACAACAACAACAACAACAACAACAATTAATTGTATGACTTAACACTTTCCACGCGGCAGGCGTCTGCAGACGACATTCCAAAGTTTCACAAAAGTATTACAAAATGTCAACATTATTTAATTTCATTACCATATTTTCAATCCCCACGAGAAATGCCTTGAAATACATACCAATATGCCTAGTATTGGTTCAGTAATCCTTGAGATAGACTTTGACAATTGCTGAATAATCTGTTTTGTATACGGTAAAACTAACAGCCGCGTGGAAAGTGTTTTAACGCTCAACTGGGCTGAGTCTACGGTATATGTACGAACGTGTTCGATGCAAATATTGTTATTGTCATTTATTTTGTTTTCTCCTATTTTTTGCTTTAAATTATCAACTTGATTACAATGTTTGTTCTAAATGGTCGCTATTCCCTTTCGTTTTATAGATATGAATGTAGGCTTACTGTCAATGGGTATAGAAAGAAATGAGTCATACTTTTGGGGGGACAAAATTATACGAAGTGTTTAGTAGTACCAGACTGCTTGTGGAATCTTTGTACACTCAAATAAAATTAAAAAACCAATAGCAACAACAGGACACAAATCTCTTTTTTGAAGTTATGGTGGCTCTGAAAAGAGCCTTTGATTGATGTGTGCAACACAAGTTGGATACAACTTATGCGCGCTCACCACGGATGCGACGTGCCAACTGAATGTCCTTTGGCATGATAGTGACACGTTTGGCGTGGATGGCACACAGGTTGGTGTCTTCGAAAAGACCGACCAAGTAAGCTTCGCTGGCCTCCTGAAGTGCCATGATGGCAGAGCTCTGGAATCGAAGCTCGGTCTTGAAATCCTGGGCGATCTCACGGACTAGACGCTGGAAGGGCAGCTTTCGGATGAGAAGCTCGGTGCTCTTCTGGTAGCGACGGATCTCACGGAGAGCCACGGTACCGGGCCTGTAACGATGGGGCTTCTTTACGCCGCCGGTAGCCGGTGCGGATTTGCGAGCTGCCTTGGTGGCCAGCTGCTTACGAGGAGCCTTTCCCCCGGTAGATTTACGTGCGGTTTGCTTGGTACGTGCCATTCTATTATTTCAAAATTCAAATGAATATGGTATAAACAAACCACGGCGACTCTTTATATACCAAAAACCAGCCGTTTTCTCTTTCACAAATTGCGCCGTCATTGCTGATTGGTTACCGAAGCGAGTCGTACGATTGGTCAATAAAGCCGAGTCTCCAATTGGTCCAGACGACACCAACACTATTCTAGCGGCAACGATCAATGCATTCATGCAATCAGCTCTCGGTACCCCGGGGAACGAGATTCGAGAAAAGAAGAGAAAAAAATAGTTTTTTGTTATGCCCTATTGACAATAAAATTGAACTTGGCGGATACTCAACTACACTATTGGGAAAATAAATAGAAATCACAAGAGACCACGGATGACTTTATAATATCATTTTTTGAGTTCTATGTCCGTGGGCCTAAATTCAATACCTACTTTAAAATAGGCACGATCCTTTAATTTAAGAAGTTATTAATATACACTTGTATTGTGACAATTTATACTATCGCGTTGTATTTATTTATAACATTGTGATTGGTTTTTGTATAATTATGGAGATGGAAGCACATCAAAAATCAAATTGAACTGAACTTTAATATTATTATCATATAAGGCATAAATATTTGGTTCTTGATTATTATTTACTATGATTGACACAACAAATAGTAATAAACAGACGCATATTATCTCTCTTTGGGAATGTTAGTGGCCCTAAAAAGAGCCGTTTGTTTGTTGGAATGAAGCAAAATGCAACAATCTAACCGCCGAATCCGTACAGTGTACGTCCCTGGCGTTTCAAGGCGTAGACTACGTCCATAGCGGTGACGGTCTTCCTCTTTGCGTGCTCGCAGTAAGTGACAGCATCACGGATGACGTTCTCAAGGAACACCTTCAGGACTCCACGGGTCTCTTCGTAAATCAGACCAGAAATACGTTTGACACCACCACGGCGAGCCAGACGACGGATAGCTGGTTTGGTGATACCCTGGATGTTATCACGCAAAACCTTTCGATGACGTTTGGCGCCTCCCTTTCCGAGTCCCTTTCCTCCTTTACCTCGTCCAGACATGTTGAGTTATTTCTTGGATAATTTCAAGACTAATAATGAAGTCCGCTCTGCGCCGCTTTTATATATCGTGTCTAAGCGGACGTGGGAGAAAAAACATACAGGTCGAGGAGGGCGTATTATAGAACCAAGCGCGTAACACAGCGGTCCCGGTTGAGCCCCCAATAAAGTCCGCGCCATTTTGCTTCTTTTCGTTTTAAATATTATTGTCAGTATTTTGAGATTGAGAGAAAAAAAAACCAGAAAAACATGAATTGAAATTGAATTGTTGTGCTTCGTATCGCACACACAAAAATCACGTAAAGACGTACACATTTGATAATTTATTACTGCATTATTATTAAGTATATAGGCTACCATTTATTGTCAATGTGAAAATAATGTATTAAATCATAATAGTATATGGGAAAATTACAAGGACATTGAAAACGCACATCGATTAGATTTGTTTTTTCTAAACCAATTGTTGGACTGTTCTATACATTCACTAACATTTAAGATACTGTTCAAAATAATCTCTTCTTGGAAGATAGGGTGGCTCTGAAAAGAGCCGTTGTGTTTTTGTGTCGGACGACAAGTTTACTTGGAGGTGGTGTATTTGGTGACAGCCTTAGTTCCTTCACTGACAGCGTGTTTGGCGAGCTCGCCGGGCAGAAGTAGACGGACAGCAGTCTGGACTTCACGGCTGGAGATGGTGGCCTTCTTGTTGTAGAGAGCTAAACGGGAAGCTTCACCGGCAATACGCTCGAAGATGTCGTTGACAAAGCTGTTCATGATGCTCATGGCACGGCTTGAGATACCGGTATCGGGATGCACCTGTTTCAACACCTTGTAGATGTAGATGCCGTAGCTTTCCTTTCTTCGCTTGCGTCTCTTTCCTGTACCACTACCTGGTGGACGGCCCTTGGCCTTGCCTGCCTTCTTTGCACCTTTACCGCTTGCTTTAGGAGCCATGATTCTAAATTGTTGAGTTCAATACTGTAATGTTTGTGTTGGTGATAACCCGCGGTATTTATATGCGCCAATATGCAAATTAGGGATCCTAGAGCGGATCCTGAGCGAGTCGACTGCTTCAGTGAACCCCGTCGGTTTCCGGTGCCGCACTGTAGTTGAAATATGACTGTAGACAAAGGAGCGTAAGCAATGCACGGAAACTCCCCGTAAACCAATCAGATCCGTTATTGCTAGACTTTGCTAGTATAGTAATACATTATTTCACGTGTAGCAAGGGATTGTTTATGAATCTAAAATATTTACTCGATTTTATTAAAAATGTTTAGCTCTCTTTCAAAACATTCCAATGTCAATTCAATTAAAAGTGAACTAGAAAATGTAATGTTGGCTTTTACAGCTAAAACACGAGTGCCTCATGCTATAAAATTGTTACTATCGCCGCGGTGTTTTCAATAGCCATATCTATACCGAGGTGAATTTTACGCAATCTGATTGGTCCGTGCTTAACTCGTTTTGACTGCGCCAGGATCCGCCGGCTCAGTATAAATACCGCTGCACTGCCTTAGCAAATTTCATTCATTCAGTTTTTCGTATCGACTCACTGTACACAAATAATTAATCATGTCTGGACGTGGTAAAGGAGGAAAAGCAAGAGCTAAGGGCAAGAGCCGATCTTCAAGAGCGGGACTTCAGTTCCCCGTCGGTCGTGTGCACCGTTTTTTGCGCAAAGGCAACTATGCCCAGCGTGTTGGTGCCGGAGCCCCAGTATACCTGGCTGCCGTGATGGAGTACCTCGCAGCTGAGATCCTCGAGTTGGCCGGCAACGCCGCCCGTGACAACAAGAAGACCAGGATCAATCCCCGTCACTTGCAGCTTGCCATCCGCAACGACGAAGAGTTGAACAAGCTTCTCAGTGGTGTCACCATTGCACAGGGTGGTGTACTGCCCAACATCCAAGCTGTACTTCTCCCCAAGAAGACCGCCAAGGCAAAATAAGCTAGATGACCATTAAAACCAACGGCTCTTTTCAGAGCCACCCTAACTTCTAAAAAGATAAATTGACGGTGTTATTTTTATAGGTTACTATATTGTTAGTCATAAATCTTCCATTTCATTCACATTTACGGGAGTGTTATTCGACTCAACATTGGCTATTTTGTTTGTGTTTCCCCTTTAATAGTTGTATTGTAGCGTTAGACATTATGAATTTGAAATATCATTATATATAACAGGCCTATTACCATTCACAATGATGACTAGTTAAAATTATTTGCTTAAACAATGAGCACGTAATCTATGAACTAATACACGCTCACTGAATTGAAATCAAATGTTGAAGAAAGTACCGTAAATTAATGTAGAGTAAAAACCGTTGAGATGGCATTTCAAACTCTAATAATATTATGATTTTGCACAAAAAAATACCCTGCAAAACACGACGATTGCGATGCAAGTTAATATTCTTCTTTTTCTGGAAAACTCTTTTACAACAGGTTCAAAACTGTTTGCGATCAATGAAATAGTTTTATTTGGCTTTAATAATATGCGTGTAAACACCGCAAAAAAACCTGTACA
Organism: Ophiura sarsii; assembly: GCA_035610835.1. Classification (NCBI taxonomy): domain Eukaryota; kingdom Metazoa; phylum Echinodermata; class Ophiuroidea; order Amphilepidida; family Ophiuridae; genus Ophiura; species Ophiura sarsii. Next base: position 28,315 of record JAYJML010000321.1, read on the forward strand.
GAGACGTCAGTTAAACAGGAAACTACAACAGAATAAAAACGTAAACGTTTCACATCATGTTTTTTACAATGTTAAACTATTTTGGTCGATTTTCACGCCCAGTTTTTGGTCGATTTGCAATCATGTTTCGAGGAATCATTTCATTCTTCATATTGATGGATAATTGATTGGTTGAAGTTATCAATCATGTGTTTGTTTTTGTTGTTTTGTATTCAATTTATCGACACCATTTTTGCATTTCATGTTATTTTTCTTTGTTTTGCTTCGGGCAAGTTATTAAGGCAAATTGTATAATACAAATGTAAATTACAAAATTATTACAATTATTATAATGAATGAAGACATACATGCATCATTATCTCATTTTGGAAGATAGGGTGGCTCTGAAAAGAGCCGTTTGATTGAGGATAAGAAGATGTTTACTTCTTCTTTGGTGCTGCTTTCTTCTTTGGCGCAGCCTTCTTCTTTGGTGCGGCTTTCTTCTTTGGCGCGGCCTTCTTCATTGGTGCGGCCTTCTTCGTTGGCTTTGCGGTCTTCTTCTTCGGTGCTGCCTTCGTTGATGTTGCTGCCTTGTTTGGTTTCTTCGCCGTCTTGGTGGTCGACTTCTTTGCTTCCTTCTTAGCCTTGGTTGCGTCCTTCTTGGCCTTTGCCTTAGCAGCCTTCTTTTCCTTGGCTGCCTCTCTCTTCTCCTTCTTCTTGGCGGCGACTGCCTTCTTGCGATCTGCTGCCTTGGCCTTCTTTGCCTTGGCTTTTTCGCTGTCTGCCTTATTGGTGCCTAGACGGAAAGATCCACTGGCCCCAGTTCCCTTTACCTGGACCAAAGTACCGTTCGCTACACCACTCTTGATGGCGTTCCTGATGTGTGCCTTAAGTTTGTCAACGTCGCACTTGTAGTTGGCGGCGATGTATTTCTTGATTGCTGCCAAAGACGAGCCACGTCTGTCTTTCAATGCGGCAACGGCAGCATGAACCATTTGTGAGCATGAGGGATGAACTCGTGGCTTGGCAACCTTATTAGCCTTAGTGGCCTTCTTTGCTGGAGATCGAGGAGTAGCCATGTTTACAGTTTTAGAGTTGAACAGCGCTGTGAGAAGTGAACGAACGAGTAGAAATTAAAAAGCGTCAGCCGAATACGATTTGATTATACAAGCTCATTGCGGACGTGCGTGAAATCACCGTATCCGCCATGATTTGGAGTTTGAGTGTGGCCCGCGTTTTATTTATTGTAATTTTTCTCATCTGGTGTGCTTTATAGCCTAGGAAAACTTGAATTGTATCGGTAACTATCCTTCTGACAATCACCCGAAGCATAACACAATGTACACTAGGGTCTCAGCTGTCTATAGATACCCGTTTTGCCTATGTTGTGTATGATTTCGTCAAACTGCAGCATAAATTTCAAAAACGTAAATTAATTTTGTTCGATTTTGTTGAAATTTCCTTTAATTATCACTTTAAATCTCATCTATTGCCAGAAAACATGATGACACATGAAAGTGTTGGCCTTTAGCAAGCTAACAATGATGTTGATTTTCTGAAATGTCCAGTAATGAGGACATTTAGAAGCGATAAAACAGAGAGTATAAACACGTCATCTCAGCGATCCATATGGCTTGTTCTGCACTGACCGTATCTATCCACCACGCATAGGCCTATATCTAATGTGGTGGATTGGATGAAAATTTAAACTATTTATATCTTAAATCACACATTTTGTATTTACAACAACAACAACAACAACAACAATTAATTGTATGACTTAACACTTTCCACGCGGCAGGCGTCTGCAGACGACATTCCAAAGTTTCACAAAAGTATTACAAAATGTCAACATTATTTAATTTCATTACCATATTTTCAATCCCCACGAGAAATGCCTTGAAATACATACCAATATGCCTAGTATTGGTTCAGTAATCCTTGAGATAGACTTTGACAATTGCTGAATAATCTGTTTTGTATACGGTAAAACTAACAGCCGCGTGGAAAGTGTTTTAACGCTCAACTGGGCTGAGTCTACGGTATATGTACGAACGTGTTCGATGCAAATATTGTTATTGTCATTTATTTTGTTTTCTCCTATTTTTTGCTTTAAATTATCAACTTGATTACAATGTTTGTTCTAAATGGTCGCTATTCCCTTTCGTTTTATAGATATGAATGTAGGCTTACTGTCAATGGGTATAGAAAGAAATGAGTCATACTTTTGGGGGGACAAAATTATACGAAGTGTTTAGTAGTACCAGACTGCTTGTGGAATCTTTGTACACTCAAATAAAATTAAAAAACCAATAGCAACAACAGGACACAAATCTCTTTTTTGAAGTTATGGTGGCTCTGAAAAGAGCCTTTGATTGATGTGTGCAACACAAGTTGGATACAACTTATGCGCGCTCACCACGGATGCGACGTGCCAACTGAATGTCCTTTGGCATGATAGTGACACGTGTGGCGTGGATGGCACACAGGTTGGTGTCTTCGAAAAGACCGACCAAGTAAGCTTCGCTGGCCTCCTGAAGTGCCATGATGGCAGAGCTCTGGAATCGAAGCTCGGTCTTGAAATCCTGGGCGATCTCACGGACTAGACGCTGGAAGGGCAGCTTTCGGATGAGAAGCTCGGTGCTCTTCTGGTAGCGACGGATCTCACGGAGAGCCACGGTACCGGGCCTGTAACGATGGGGCTTCTTTACGCCGCCGGTAGCCGGTGCGGATTTGCGAGCTGCCTTGGTGGCCAGCTGCTTACGAGGAGCCTTTCCCCCGGTAGATTTACGTGCGGTTTGCTTGGTACGTGCCATTCTATTATTTCAAAATTCAAATGAATATGGTATAAACAAACCACGGCGACTCTTTATATACCAAAAACCAGCCGTTTTCTCTTTCACAAATTGCGCCGTCATTGCTGATTGGTTACCGAAGCGAGTCGTACGATTGGTCAATAAAGCCGAGTCTCCAATTGGTCCAGACGACACCAACACTATTCTAGCGGCAACGATCAATGCATTCATGCAATCAGCTCTCGGTACCCCGGGGAACGAGATTCGAGAAAAGAAGAGAAAAAAATAGTTTTTTGTTATGCCCTATTGACAATAAAATTGAACTTGGCGGATACTCAACTACACTATTGGGAAAATAAATAGAAATCACAAGAGACCACGGATGACTTTATTATATCATTTTTTGAGTTCTATGTCCGTGGGCCTAAATTCAATACCTACTTTAAAATAGGCACGATCCTTTAATTTAAGAAGTTATTAATATACACTTGTATTGTGACAATTTATACTATCGCGTTGTATTTATTTATAACATTGTGATTGGTTTTTGTATAATTATGGAGATGGAAGCACATCAAAAATCAAATTGAACTGAACTTTAATATTATTATCATATAAGGCATAAATATTTGGTTCTTGATTATTATTTACTATGATTGACACAACAAATAGTAATAAACAGACGCATATTATCTCTCTTTGGGAATGTTAGTGGCCCTAAAAAGAGCCGTTTGTTTGTTGGAATGAAGCAAAATGCAACAATCTAACCGCCGAATCCGTACAGTGTACGTCCCTGGCGTTTCAAGGCGTAGACTACGTCCATAGCGGTGACGGTCTTCCTCTTTGCGTGCTCGCAGTAAGTGACAGCATCACGGATGACGTTCTCAAGGAACACCTTCAGGACTCCACGGGTCTCTTCGTAAATCAGACCAGAAATACGTTTGACACCACCACGGCGAGCCAGACGACGGATAGCTGGTTTGGTGATACCCTGGATGTTATCACGCAAAACCTTTCGATGACGTTTGGCGCCTCCCTTTCCGAGTCCCTTTCCTCCTTTACCTCGTCCAGACATGTTGAGTTATTTCTTGGATAATTTCAAGACTAATAATGAAGTCCGCTCTGCGCCGCTTTTATATATCGTGTCTAAGCGGACGTGGGAGAAAAAACATACAGGTCGAGGAGGGCGTATTATAGAACCAAGCGCGTAACACAGCGGTCCCGGTTGAGCCCCCAATAAAGTCCGCGCCATTTTGCTTCTTTTCGTTTTAAATATTATTGTCAGTATTTTGAGATTGAGAGAAAAAAAAACCAGAAAAACATGAATTGAAATTGAATTGTTGTGCTTCGTATCGCACACACAAAAATCACGTAAAGACGTACACATTTGATAATTTATTACTGCATTATTATTAAGTATATAGGCTACCATTTATTGTCAATGTGAAAATAATGTATTAAATCATAATAGTATATGGGAAAATTACAAGGACATTGAAAACGCACATCGATTAGATTTGTTTTTTCTAAACCAATTGTTGGACTGTTCTATACATTCACTAACATTTAAGATACTGTTCAAAATAATCTCTTCTTGGAAGATAGGGTGGCTCTGAAAAGAGCCGTTGTGTTTTTGTGTCGGACGACAAGTTTACTTGGAGGTGGTGTATTTGGTGACAGCCTTAGTTCCTTCACTGACAGCGTGTTTGGCGAGCTCGCCGGGCAGAAGTAGACGGACAGCAGTCTGGACTTCACGGCTGGAGATGGTGGCCTTCTTGTTGTAGAGAGCTAAACGGGAAGCTTCACCGGCAATACGCTCGAAGATGTCGTTGACAAAGCTGTTCATGATGCTCATGGCACGGCTTGAGATACCGGTATCGGGATGCACCTGTTTCAACACCTTGTAGATGTAGATGCCGTAGCTTTCCTTTCTTCGCTTGCGTCTCTTTCCTGTACCACTACCTGGTGGACGGCCCTTGGCCTTGCCTGCCTTCTTTGCACCTTTACCGCTTGCTTTAGGAGCCATGATTCTAAATTGTTGAGTTCAATACTGTAATGTTTGTGTTGGTGATAACCCGCGGTATTTATATGCGCCAATATGCAAATTAGGGATCCTAGAGCGGATCCTGAGCGAGTCGACTGCTTCAGTGAACCCCGTCGGTTTCCGGTGCCGCACTGTAGTTGAAATATGACTGTAGACAAAGGAGCGTAAGCAATGCACGGAAACTCCCCGTAAACCAATCAGATCCGTTATTGCTAGACTTTGCTAGTATAGTAATACATTATTTCACGTGTAGCAAGGGATTGTTTATGAATCTAAAATATTTACTCGATTTTATTAAAAATGTTTAGCTCTCTTTCAAAACATTCCAATGTCAATTCAATTAAAAGTGAACTAGAAAATGTAATGTTGGCTTTTACAGCTAAAACACGAGTGCCTCATGCTATAAAATTGTTACTATCGCCGCGGTGTTTTCAATAGCCATATCTATACCGAGGTGAATTTTACGCAATCTGATTGGTCCGTGCTTAACTCGTTTTGACTGCGCCAGGATCCGCCGGCTCAGTATAAATACCGCTGCACTGCCTTAGCAAATTTCATTCATTCAGTTTTTCGTATCGACTCACTGTACACAAATAATTAATCATGTCTGGACGTGGTAAAGGAGGAAAAGCAAGAGCTAAGGGCAAGAGCCGATCTTCAAGAGCGGGACTTCAGTTCCCCGTCGGTCGTGTGCACCGTTTTTTGCGCAAAGGCAACTATGCCCAGCGTGTTGGTGCCGGAGCCCCAGTATACCTGGCTGCCGTGATGGAGTACCTCGCAGCTGAGATCCTCGAGTTGGCCGGCAACGCCGCCCGTGACAACAAGAAGACCAGGATCAATCCCCGTCACTTGCAGCTTGCCATCCGCAACGACGAAGAGTTGAACAAGCTTCTCAGTGGTGTCACCATTGCACAGGGTGGTGTACTGCCCAACATCCAAGCTGTACTTCTCCCCAAGAAGACCGCCAAGGCAAAATAAGCTAGATGACCATTAAAACCAACGGCTCTTTTCAGAGCCACCCTAACTTCTAAAAAGATAAATTGACGGTGTTATTTTTATAGGTTACTATATTGTTAGTCATAAATCTTCCATTTCATTCACATTTACGGGAGTGTTATTCGACTCAACATTGGCTATTTTGTTTGTGTTTCCCCTTTAATAGTTGTATTGTAGCGTTAGACATTATGAATTTGAAATATCATTATATATAACAGGCCTATTACCATTCACAATGATGACTAGTTAAAATTATTTGCTTAAACAATGAGCACGTAATCTATGAACTAATACACGCTCACTGAATTGAAATCAAATGTTGAAGAAAGTACCGTAAATTAATGTAGAGTAAAAACCGTTGAGATGGCATTTCAAACTCTAATAATATTATGATTTTGCACAAAAAAATACCCTGCAAAACACGACGATTGCGATGCAAGTTAATATTCTTCTTTTTCTGGAAAACTCTTTTACAACAGGTTCAAAACTGTTTGCGATCAATGAAATAGTTTTATTTGGCTTTAATAATATGCGTGTAAACACCGCAAAAAAACCTGTACAGAGACGTCAGTTAAACAGGAAACTACAACAGAATAAAAACGTAAACGTTTCACATCATGTTTTTTACAATGTTAAACTATTTTGGTCGATTTTCACGCCCAGTTTTTGGTCGATTTGCAATCATGTTTCGAGGAATCATTTCATTCTTCATATTGATGGATAATTGATTGGTTGAAGTTATCAATCATGTGTTTGTTTTTGTTGTTTTGTATTCAATTTATCGACACCATTTTTGCATTTCATGTTATTTTTCTTTGTTTTGCTTCGGGCAAGTTATTAAGGCAAATTGTATAATACAAATGTAAATTACAAAATTATTACAATTATTATAATGAATGAAGACATACATGCATCATTATCTCATTTTGGAAGATAGGGTGGCTCTGAAAAGAGCCGTTTGATTGAGGATAAGAAGATGTTTACTTCTTCTTTGGTGCTGCTTTCTTCTTTGGCGCAGCCTTCTTCTTTGGTGCGGCTTTCTTCTTTGGCGCGGCCTTCTTCATTGGTGCGGCCTTCTTCGTTGGCTTTGCGGTCTTCTTCTTCGGTGCTGCCTTCGTTGATGTTGCTGCCTTGTTTGGTTTCTTCGCCGTCTTGGTGGTCGACTTCTTTGCTTCCTTCTTAGCCTTGGTTGCGTCCTTCTTGGCCTTTGCCTTAGCAGCCTTCTTTTCCTTGGCTGCCTCTCTCTTCTCCTTCTTCTTGGCGGCGACTGCCTTCTTGCGATCTGCTGCCTTGGCCTTCTTTGCCTTGGCTTTTTCGCTGTCTGCCTTATTGGTGCCTAGACGGAAAGATCCACTGGCCCCAGTTCCCTTTACCTGGACCAAAGTACCGTTCGCTACACCACTCTTGATGGCGTTCCTGATGTGTGCCTTAAGTTTGTCAACGTCGCACTTGTAGTTGGCGGCGATGTATTTCTTGATTGCTGCCAAAGACGAGCCACGTCTGTCTTTCAATGCGGCAACGGCAGCATGAACCATTTGTGAGCATGAGGGATGAACTCGTGGCTTGGCAACCTTATTAGCCTTAGTGGCCTTCTTTGCTGGAGATCGAGGAGTAGCCATGTTTACAGTTTTAGAGTTGAACAGCGCTGTGAGAAGTGAACGAACGAGTAGAAATTAAAAAGCGTCAGCCGAATACGATTTGATTATACAAGCTCATTGCGGACGTGCGTGAAATCACCGTATCCGCCATGATTTGGAGTTTGAGTGTGGCCCGCGTTTTATTTATTGTAATTTTTCTCATCTGGTGTGCTTTATAGCCTAGGAAAACTTGAATTGTATCGGTAACTATCCTTCTGACAATCACCCGAAGCATAACACAATGTACACTAGGGTCTCAGCTGTCTATAGATACCCGTTTTGCCTATGTTGTGTATGATTTCGTCAAACTGCAGCATAAATTTCAAAAACGTAAATTAATTTTGTTCGATTTTGTTGAAATTTCCTTTAATTATCACTTTAAATCTCATCTATTGCCAGAAAACATGATGACACATGAAAGTGTTGGCCTTTAGCAAGCTAACAATGATGTTGATTTTCTGAAATGTCCAGTAATGAGGACATTTAGAAGCGATAAAACAGAGAGTATAAACACGTCATCTCAGCGATCCATATGGCTTGTTCTGCACTGACCGTATCTATCCACCACGCATAGGCCTATATCTAATGTGGTGGATTGGATGAAAATTTAAACTATTTATATCTTAAATCACACATTTTGTATTTACAACAACAACAACAACAACAACAATTAATTGTATGACTTAACACTTTCCACGCGGCAGGCGTCTGCAGACGACATTCCAAAGTTTCACAAAAGTATTACAAAATGTCAACATTATTTAATTTCATTACCATATTTTCAATCCCCACGAGAAATGCCTTGAAATACATACCAATATGCCTAGTATTGGTTCAGTAATCCTTGAGATAGACTTTGACAATTGCTGAATAATCTGTTTTGTATACGGTAAAACTAACAGCCGCGTGGAAAGTGTTTTAACGCTCAACTGGGCTGAGTCTACGGTATATGTACGAACGTGTTCGATGCAAATATTGTTATTGTCATTTATTTTGTTTTCTCCTATTTTTTGCTTTAAATTATCAACTTGATTACAATGTTTGTTCTAAATGGTCGCTATTCCCTTTCGTTTTATAGATATGAATGTAGGCTTACTGTCAATGGGTATAGAAAGAAATGAGTCATACTTTTGGGGGGACAAAATTATACGAAGTGTTTAGTAGTACCAGACTGCTTGTGGAATCTTTGTACACTCAAATAAAATTAAAAAACCAATAGCAACAACAGGACACAAATCTCTTTTTTGAAGTTATGGTGGCTCTGAAAAGAGCCTTTGATTGATGTGTGCAACACAAGTTGGATACAACTTATGCGCGCTCACCACGGATGCGACGTGCCAACTGAATGTCCTTTGGCATGATAGTGACACGTTTGGCGTGGATGGCACACAGGTTGGTGTCTTCGAAAAGACCGACCAAGTAAGCTTCGCTGGCCTCCTGAAGTGCCATGATGGCAGAGCTCTGGAATCGAAGCTCGGTCTTGAAATCCTGGGCGATCTCACGGACTAGACGCTGGAAGGGCAGCTTTCGGATGAGAAGCTCGGTGCTCTTCTGGTAGCGACGGATCTCACGGAGAGCCACGGTACCGGGCCTGTAACGATGGGGCTTCTTTACGCCGCCGGTAGCCGGTGCGGATTTGCGAGCTGCCTTGGTGGCCAGCTGCTTACGAGGAGCCTTTCCCCCGGTAGATTTACGTGCGGTTTGCTTGGTACGTGCCATTCTATTATTTCAAAATTCAAATGAATATGGTATAAACAAACCACGGCGACTCTTTATATACCAAAAACCAGCCGTTTTCTCTTTCACAAATTGCGCCGTCATTGCTGATTGGTTACCGAAGCGAGTCGTACGATTGGTCAATAAAGCCGAGTCTCCAATTGGTCCAGACGACACCAACACTATTCTAGCGGCAACGATCAATGCATTCATGCAATCAGCTCTCGGTACCCCGGGGAACGAGATTCGAGAAAAGAAGAGAAAAAAATAGTTTTTTGTTATGCCCTATTGACAATAAAATTGAACTTGGCGGATACTCAACTACACTATTGGGAAAATAAATAGAAATCACAAGAGACCACGGATGACTTTATTATATCATTTTTTGAGTTCTATGTCCGTGGGCCTAAATTCAATACCTACTTTAAAATAGGCACGATCCTTTAATTTAAGAAGTTATTAATATACACTTGTATTGTGACAATTTATACTATCGCGTTGTATTTATTTATAACATTGTGATTGGTTTTTGTATAATTATGGAGATGGAAGCACATCAAAAATCAAATTGAACTGAACTTTAATATTATTATCATATAAGGCATAAATATTTGGTTCTTGATTATTATTTACTATGATTGACACAACAAATAGTAATAAACAGACGCATATTATCTCTCTTTGGGAATGTTAGTGGCCCTAAAAAGAGCCGTTTGTTTGTTGGAATGAAGCAAAATGCAACAATCTAACCGCCGAATCCGTACAGTGTACGTCCCTGGCGTTTCAAGGCGTAGACTACGTCCATAGCGGTGACGGTCTTCCTCTTTGCGTGCTCGCAGTAAGTGACAGCATCACGGATGACGTTCTCAAGGAACACCTTCAGGACTCCACGGGTCTCTTCGTAAATCAGACCAGAAATACGTTTGACACCACCACGGCGAGCCAGACGACGGATAGCTGGTTTGGTGATACCCTGGATGTTATCACGCAAAACCTTTCGATGACGTTTGGCGCCTCCCTTTCCGAGTCCCTTTCCTCCTTTACCTCGTCCAGACATGTTGAGTTATTTCTTGGATAATTTCAAGACTAATAATGAAGTCCGCTCTGCGCCGCTTTTATATATCGTGTCTAAGCGGACGTGGGAGAAAAAACATACAGGTCGAGGAGGGCGTATTATAGAACCAAGCGCGTAACACAGCGGTCCCGGTTGAGCCCCCAATAAAGTCCGCGCCATTTTGCTTCTTTTCGTTTTAAATATTATTGTCAGTATTTTGAGATTGAGAGAAAAAAAAACCAGAAAAACATGAATTGAAATTGAATTGTTGTGCTTCGTATCGCACACACAAAAATCACGTAAAGACGTACACATTTGATAATTTATTACTGCATTATTATTAAGTATATAGGCTACCATTTATTGTCAATGTGAAAATAATGTATTAAATCATAATAGTATATGGGAAAATTACAAGGACATTGAAAACGCACATCGATTAGATTTGTTTTTTCTAAACCAATTGTTGGACTGTTCTATACATTCACTAACATTTAAGATACTGTTCAAAATAATCTCTTCTTGGAAGATAGGGTGGCTCTGAAAAGAGCCGTTGTGTTTTTGTGTCGGACGACAAGTTTACTTGGAGGTGGTGTATTTGGTGACAGCCTTAGTTCCTTCACTGACAGCGTGTTTGGCGAGCTCGCCGGGCAGAAGTAGACGGACAGCAGTCTGGACTTCACGGCTGGAGATGGTGGCCTTCTTGTTGTAGAGAGCTAAACGGGAAGCTTCACCGGCAATACGCTCGAAGATGTCGTTGACAAAGCTGTTCATGATGCTCATGGCACGGCTTGAGATACCGGTATCGGGATGCACCTGTTTCAACACCTTGTAGATGTAGATGCCGTAGCTTTCCTTTCTTCGCTTGCGTCTCTTTCCTGTACCACTACCTGGTGGACGGCCCTTGGCCTTGCCTGCCTTCTTTGCACCTTTACCGCTTGCTTTAGGAGCCATGATTCTAAATTGTTGAGTTCAATACTGTAATGTTTGTGTTGGTGATAACCCGCGGTATTTATATGCGCCAATATGCAAATTAGGGATCCTAGAGCGGATCCTGAGCGAGTCGACTGCTTCAGTGAACCCCGTCGGTTTCCGGTGCCGCACTGTAGTTGAAATATGACTGTAGACAAAGGAGCGTAAGCAATGCACGGAAACTCCCCGTAAACCAATCAGATCCGTTATTGCTAGACTTTGCTAGTATAGTAATACATTATTTCACGTGTAGCAAGGGATTGTTTATGAATCTAAAATATTTACTCGATTTTATTAAAAATGTTTAGCTCTCTTTCAAACATTCCAATGTCAATTCAATTAAAAGTGAACTAGAAAATGTAATGTTGGCTTTTACAGCTAAAACACGAGTGCCTCATGCTATAAAATTGTTACTATCGCCGCGGTGTTTTCAATAGCCATATCTATACGAGGTGAATTTTACGCAATCTGATTGGTCCGTGCTTAACTCGTTTTGACTGCGCCAGGATCCGCCGGCTCAGTATAAATACCGCTGCACTGCCTTAGCAAATTTCATTCATTCAGTTTTTCGTATCGACTCACTGTACACAAATAATTAATCATGTCTGGACGTGGTAAAGGAGGAAAAGCAAGAGCTAAGGGCAAGAGCCGATCTTCAAGAGCGGGACTTCAGTTCCCGTCGGTCGTGTGCACCGTTTTTTGCGCAAAGGCAACTATGCCCAGCGTGTTGGTGCCGGAGCCCCAGTATACCTGGCTGCCGTGATGGAGTACCTCGCAGCTGAGATCCTCGAGTTGGCCGGCAACGCCGCCCGTGACAACAAGAAGACCAGGATCAATCCCCGTCACTTGCAGCTTGCCATCCGCAACGACGAAGAGTTGAACAAGCTTCTCAGTGTGTCACCATTGCACAGGGTGGTGTACTGCCCAACATCCAAGCTGTACTTCTCCCAAGAAGACCGCCAAGGCAAAATAAGCTAGATGACCATTAAAACCAACGGCTCTTTTCAGAGCCACCCTAACTTCTAAAAGATAAATTGACGGTGTTATTTTTATAGGTTACTATATTGTTAGTCATAAATCTTCCATTTCATTCACATTTACGGGAGTGTTATTCGACTCAACATTGGCTATTTTGTTTGTGTTCCCCTTTAATAGTTGTATTGTAGCGTTAGACATTATGAATTTGAAATATCATTATATATAACAGGCCTATTACCATTCACAATGATGACTAGTAAAATTATTTGCTTAAACAATGAGCACGTAATCTATGAACTAATACACGCTCACTGAATTGAAATCAAATGTTGAAGAAAGTACCGTAAATTAATGTAGAGTAAAACCGTTGAGATGGCATTTCAAACTCTAATAATATTATGAATTTTGCACAAAAAAATACCCTGCAAAACACGACGATTGCGATGCAAGTTAATATTCTTCTTTTTCTGGAAAACTCTTTTACAACAGGTTCAAAACTGTTTGCGATCAATGAAATAGTTTTATTTGGCTTTAATAATATGCGTGTAAACACCGCAAAAAAACCTGTACAGAGACGTCAGTTAAACAGGAAACTACAACAGAATAAAAACGTAAACGTTTCACATCATGTTTTTTAGCAATGTTAAACTATTTTGGTCGATTTTCACGCCCAGTTTTTGGTCGATTTGCAATCATGTTTCGAGGAATCATTTCATTCTTCATATTGATGGATAATTGATTGGTTGAAGTTATCAATCATGTGTTTGTTTTTGTTGTTTTGTATTCAATTTATCGACACCATTTTGCATTTCATGTTATTTTTCTTTGTTTTGCTTCGGGCAAGTTATTAGGCAAATTGTATAATACAAATGTAAATTACAAATTATTACAATTATTATAATGAATGAAGACATACATGCATCATTATCTCATTTTGGAAGATAGGGTGGCTCTGAAAAGAGCCGTTTGATTGAGGATAAGAAGATGTTTACTTCTTCTTTGGTGCTGCTTTCTTCTTTGGCGCAGCCTTCTTCTTTGGTGCGGCTTTCTTCTTTGGCGCGGCCTTCTTCATTGGTGCGGCCTTCTTCGTTGGCTTTGCGGTCTTCTTCTTCGGTGCTGCCTTCGTTGATGTTGCTGCCTTGTTTGGTTTCTTCGCCGTCTTGGTGGTCGACTTCTTGCTTCCTTCTTAGCCTTGGTTGCGTCCTTCTTGGCCTTTGCCTTAGCAGCCTTCTTTTCCTTGGCTGCCTCTCTCTTCTCCTTCTTCTTGGCGGCGACTGCCTTCTTGCGATCTGCTGCCTTGGCCTTCTTTGCCTGGCTTTTTCGCTGTCTGCCTTATTGGTGCCTAGACGGAAAGATCCACTGGCCCCAGTTCCCTTTACCTGGACCAAAGTACCGTTCGCTACACCACTCTTGATGGCGTTCCTGATGTGTGCCTTAAGTTTGTCAACGTCGCACTTGTAGTTGGCGGCGATGTATTTCTTGATTGCTGCCAAAGACGAGCACGTCTGTCTTTCAATGCGGCAACGGCAGCATGAACCATTTGTGAGCATGAGGGATGAACTCGTGGCTTGGCAACCTTATTAGCCTTAGTGGCCTTCTTTGCTGGAGATCGAGGAGTAGCCATGTTTACAGTTTTAGAGTTGAACAGCGCTGTGAGAAGTGAACGAACGAGTAGAAATTAAAAAGCGTCAGCGAATACGATTTGATTATACAAGCTCATTGCGGACGTGCGTGAAATCACCGTATCCGCCATGATTTGGAGTTTGAGTGTGGCCCGCGTTTTATTTATTGTAATTTTTCTCATCTGGTGTGCTTTATAGCCTAGGAAAACTTGAATTGTATCGGTAACTATCCTTCTGACAATCACCCGAAGCATAACACAATGTACACTAGGGTCTCAGCTGTCTATAGATACCCGTTTTGCCTATGTTGTGTATGATTTCGTCAAACTGCAGCATAATTTCAAAACGTAAATTAATTTTGTTCGATTTTGTTGAAATTTCCTTTAATTATCACTTTAAATCTCATCTATTGCCAGAAAACATGATGACACATGAAAGTGTTGGCCTTTAGCAAGCTAACAATGATGTTGATTTTCTGAAATGTCCAGTAATGAGGACATTTAGAAGCGATAAAACAGAGAGTATAAACACGTCATCTCAGCGATCCATATGGCTTGTTCTGCACTGACCGTATCTATCACCACGCATAGGCCTATATCTAATGTGGTGGATTGGATGAAAATTTAAACTATTTATATCTTAAATCACACATTTTGTATTTACAACAACAACAACAACAACAACAATTAATTGTATGACTTAACACTTTCCACGCGGCAGGCGTCTGCAGACGACATTCCAAAGTTTCACAAAAGTATTACAAAATGTCAACATTATTTAATTTCATTACCATATTTTCAATCCCACGAGAAATGCCTTGAAATACATACCAATATGCCTAGTATTGGTTCAGTAATCCTTGAGATAGACTTTGACAATTGCTGAATAATCTGTTTTGTATACGGTAAAACTAACAGCCGCGTGGAAAGTGTTTTAACGCTCAACTGGGCTGAGTCTACGGTATATGTACGAACGTGTTCGATGCAAATATTGTTATTGTCATTTATTTTGTTTTCTCCTATTTTTTGCTTTAAATTATCAACTTGATTACAATGTTTGTTCTAAATGGTCGCTATTCCCTTTCGTTTTATAGATATGAATGTAGGCTTACTGTCAATGGGTATAGAAAGAAATGAGTCATACTTTTGGGGGACAAAATTATACGAAGTGTTTAGTAGTACCAGACTGCTTGTGGAATCTTTGTACACTCAAATAAATTAAAAAACCAATAGCAACAACAGGACACAAATCTCTTTTTTGAAGTTATGGTGGCTCTGAAAAGAGCCTTTGATTGATGTGTGCAACACAAGTTGGATACAACTTATGCGCGCTCACCACGGATGCGACGTGCAAACTGAATGTCCTTTGGCATGATAGTGACACGTTTGGCGTGGATGGCACACAGGTTGGTGTCTTCGAAAAGACCGACCAAGTAAGCTTCGCTGGCCTCCTGAAGTGCCATGATGGCAGAGCTCTGGAATCGAAGCTCGGTCTTGAAATCCTGGGCGATCTCACGGACTAGACGCTGGAAGGGCAGCTTTCGGATGAGAAGCTCGGTGCTCTTCTGGTAGCGACGGATCTCACGGAGAGCCACGGTACCGGGCCTGTAACGATGGGGCTTCTTTACGCCGCCGGTAGCCGGTGCGGATTTGCGAGCTGCCTTGGTGGCCAGCTGCTTACGAGGAGCCTTTCCCCCGGTAGATTTACGTGCGGTTTGCTTGGTACGTGCCATTCTATTATTTCAAAATTCAAATGAATATGGTATAAACAAACCACGGCGACTCTTTATATACCAAAAACCAGCCGTTTTCTCTTTCACAAATTGCGCCGTCATTGCTGATTGGTTACCGAAGCGAGTCGTACGATTGGTCAATAAAGCCGAGTCTCAATTGGTCCAGACGACACCAACACTATTCTAGCGGCAACGATCAATGCATTCATGCAATCAGCTCTCGGTACCCCGGGGAACGAGATTCGAGAAAAGAAGAGAAAAAAATAGTTTTTTGTTATGCCCTATTGACAATAAAATTGAACTTGGCGATACTCAACTACACTATTGGAAAATAAATAGAAATCACAAGAGACCACGGATGACTTTATTATATCATTTTTGAGTTCTATGTCCGTGGGCCTAAATTCAATACCTACTTTAAAATAGGCACGATCCTTTAATTTAAGAAGTTATTAATATACACTTGTATTGTGACAATTTATACTATCGCGTTGTATTTATTTATACATTGTGATTGGTTTTTGTATAATTATGGAGATGGAAGCACATCAAAAATCAAATTGAACTGAACTTTAATATTATTATCATATAAGGCATAAATATTTGGTTCTTGATTATTATTTACTATGATTGACACAACAAATAGTAATAAACAGACGCATATTATCTCTCTTTGGAATGTTAGTGGCCCTAAAAAGAGCCGTTTGTTTGTTGGAATGAAGCAAAATGCAACAATCTAACCGCCGAATCCGTACAGTGTACGTCCCTGGCGTTTCAAGGCGTAGACTACGTCCATAGCGGTGACGGTCTTCCTCTTTGCGTGCTCGCAGTAAGTGACAGCATCACGGATGACGTTCTCAGGAACACCTTCAGGACTCCACGGGTCTCTTCGTAAATCAGACCAGAAATACGTTTGACACCACCACGGCGAGCCAGACGACGGATAGCTGGTTTGGTGATACCTGGATGTTATCACGCAAAACCTTTCGATGACGTTTGGCGCCTCCCTTTCGAGTCCCTTTCCTCTTTACCTCGTCCAGACATGTTGAGTTATTTCTTGATAATTTCAAGACTAATAATGAAGTCGCTCTGCGCCGCTTTTATATATCGTGTCTAAGCGGACGTGGGAGAAAAAACATACAGGTCGAGGAGGGCGTATTATAGAACAAGCGCGTAACACAGCGGTCCCGGTTGAGCCCCAATAAAGTCCGCGCCATTTTGCTTCTTTTCGTTTTAAATATTATTGTCAGTATTTGAGATTGAGAGAAAAAAAACCAGAAAACATGAATTGAAATTGAATGTTGTGCTTCGTATCGCACACACAAAAATCACGTAAAGACGTACACATTGATAATTTATTACTGCATTATTATTAAGTATATAGGCTACCATTTATTGTCAATG